>JAVQJG010112553.1:0-15213 GCA_036024015.1 Craterocephalus amniculus | reverse complement strand
GTGTGATTTTACAAAGATGTGAATTTACAATTTTTTGTTTATGCACAACTTTATATGATTATGCACGGTTGTGGTTTTGTGCACACAAATTCTAATTGACAGCTATCTTACACCATACCGGGTAGAATTTGGTTAGAAACGTCCACTTTCAGATCGGATCTGTAAAACTAATTCACCCGGTTGAATCCTTGTGGGTTAGCACACTACAGAAGGTTTTATCAATAGTTTTGAGTCGATACTCAGATTCCAGTACTTGATTGGTCTTAAAGTATCAAGATACCAATCTGAATAAAAACATTAGTTTTCAATTCTCAGAGTTTTAAGCAATTAAAACTGCATGCAAGCCAGAAAGTAGTCTGAGTTAAATGATTATGGCAGCGAATCTGATTTCATGTAGTGATTTTGTTTTGATATTTTACTGGTTCATGCAGATTATTACGCATTGACACCTTATATTTATCATATTGTTTAATTGCCCATAAAATTGTGAATAATCATATTTTAAACAAGCAAAAATACGAATGTCTTATCAAATAGTTCAGATAGAAGTTAAAGTAAAACGGTAAACAGTGAAGTGGTCTAATATGGGTACCCAAACTGTAGAAACAGTTCAGGCAGGTTTATTTAAAATAATTCTTTAACAAGATTCTTCAATACTCTGCAGTATTGATATGTCAGTATCAATCTGCACATTTCTACTTCTCTGAGTTTTATAGATCTGCTGAAGGAATAAGAAGGTCTTAAACTAAGATTAGGACAAGCTGTACAACTTTTATAAAATCCAGTGTCCATGCACAATAATTGCAATAAAGATGGACAAACTTCTCTGCTTTCCCTTTCATTTAACAAATTCCACCTGCTCTAAAATACCAAACATTGTCATTTTCGGGGGTTTTAATTCCTATTTGAACAATAAATCGCTAACAGTGAAGAAGGAGCTTCTGGCTCAACGTAAAGAATAAAAATGGCATCAAATCTATGAAGCTGCTAATCTTTGACACGTGTCTAATCGCTACCAAAAACTCCACCCTGAATATTTACCTTTATAAAATAATTTATTTTTTTTGTTTAAGAGAACGTAGCAGTATTTCAAATATCCAAACAGGTGTTTACTGGGGTAAAATCCAAAACATGACAAAATATTTGATGTTTCATGAGCAGGACAAAATTGTTTAAATTATTTACAATGTGTGACCATTAGTATTATTTTTATTTTTATTATTATTTTTATTATTATTGTCAGTTTCTGTTCATGGACATGTACAATACAGTGAATTTCTCAACAAACGGAGTCAATGCAATCTGCAATGCAGCCGAAACGGTCAACCAGATTATGTTTACTGCTGTAAACATTAAAAAAAAAATCCTACATTAGGTAATGTCATGACAGAAAAGCATGCTTAGCTTATTTTCTGCAGCCAGGAGGTGGAGCTGTGTCTCTTTGTAATTACATCCTATTACAGTCAGAATATCAGTGACTCCTCAGGAGCAACCAAATAATACCAGAAAGCAAATCTAAGCAGAATTAAGCAAATATAGAAAGATTAAAAAAAGATATTAAAAGTTTCCCCGTGCCTAGAAAATGTTGTACACTTAAGAATTAGGAATTTCAGTCACCTTTATCAGAACATCATAGTTTATATTTTCATTTTCACAATGACTAGATCAGACCCTCTGGTAGCCCGGTTTTGGCCCCCCGGGCCTTATGTTTCACACACCTGTCTCAGAACACGACTGGACCTCTTTTCTTGTTCATCTAGTAAATATAAACCACCACGTTTGAATAAATTCAGTAGACCAAGGGTTCCCAAACTATTTGGGCCACAACCCCCAACTTAAAACGATGGTGTTGACCGTGCGTGATAGAAAGATAGATAGACAGATAGATAGATAGATAGAAAGTTTCCATTTATAAATAACCATCATATTATAAATGATTCTAGTTTTATAATCATGTTAACCCTAACCCCTAACCCTAATCATGGGGTGGCCCATTCTTCACACTGACAAAACGAGACACCTTTAACATAGATTTAATGCATGCAGATGTTTAATGGAAGCCATAAAATGTGAAATGTAAAATGAGTCTTATGGGAGATGTGCAGTATTTCATTAGTTACTGTGCATTCAGGTTGGGGTCTCCACTGGTCTGTTTTCACTTGAGTCGTAGGACTAAAAGTGGCTCCGTCCTTTTTGATATTCACCCGACACTGAGGAAACACTCAATGAGCCATTTACTGGCATGAAATGTCCCATTTAACCCGAGGGCTCATTAAAAGTTCATGTGTTCCCTTCACTGACCGGCAGGAATGAGTTATGAATATGTATGACTCCACAAACATGCAGGCTCACCTTGTTTGCCTTGTTTGCCTTCTCAGCTCTTCCTCCGCTTTTTATTTCTGCCCCCTTTGGTTAAAGAAACATTCTGCGATATTTATACTTTGACCTTATCAAACCTGCATCGGCAGAGTTTTGAAATGCTTTAATACGACTAGCACAGGATGAAACAGCTAAGCTGAGCGGGCATCTTTCAAAAGCTTGACGTTGGGGTTACAGCTGGGAAGTTTGGCTCTTTTCAAAGATACGACTCATTTGACTCGGCTCCCAAATGGCTCTTCAGTTAATTTCACTCACAGCTTCTATTTCAGTCTAAATGAAACATTATGACTGGTTTGCTTGTTTATTACATCCACTAAGAAGCAGAGGTTATGTTTTCCCCAGCGTCTGTCTGTCTGTTAGCAACATAACTCAAAAGGTAATGGATGGGTTTGGATTAAATCTTCAGGAAACCTCCAGCCATACATGTCAAGTTTTGGATTTGAAAAGAAGGGAAATTGTCCCACCACACCAACCAAGCTCCAGTATCCCTGATGTATTTATGCACATGTTTAAATGTTCATGTTTATTAATGTGATCAAACATTGGAAATATCGGTGGAATGAGTGAAAATACATAAGGTTGTGTACGGAAACAGTGAATATGTCGTAGAATATAGAAACAGTTTCTTTCCCCGAACAGTTTATTTTGGATTTCTATAGAGGACCGAGTGGAAAAAAGAGACAGTGGGTCTCCTCCTGCGACCGGGTTTTAGGTTTTCTTCATATATTTCCTGGTATGGAGACGCTGAAGTGTCGGCATGTTTGTTGTGGCCAGGTAGCCCCGCCCCATATGACCACGCCCCATGTAGCCACGCCCCGTATGGCCACGCCCCATGTAGCCACGCCCCCAGGTAGCCCCGCCCTTAGACGCTACGTGAGCCGGTTCCAACGCTGGCCCAGGAAAGAGTTGGTGCCAGGAAAGAACGAGTTTTGGGGGCCAGGAGCTGATGCTGTTGTGATGGCTTCACAGCCACACAGCTTAAAGGCCCACTTATGCTCGACGCAGATGACGGATACGCACACGCACGGAAAGTTTCGTCCGAGTAATAACACTGGAAACCGCGGGGTCAGTGTTGAGCACAGTGGAGCAGAAACAAACCAGGGAAGAAGAAGAAGATAAACAGGAAGAACAAAACCATAGAAGAAGAATGAAGACAGCGAAAAAACATTAGAAGTTGAACACTCTTTTGAAATAAAGCTCTACAAGTGTTTGCGGTGTGTTGGTGGTTAGAAACAACTTAATAGCAGCGCGTTTGTGCCGCCAATCGATGTTTGAATCCAACGTTGTATCGCGGAGTTTATAATAAACTCAGCACTGCTTCTTAGCGGAGGTTAGCCGTAGCAATAGAAACGACTGATGGAAGTATGAAGGCAGCGACGCATGGAGACGCTTGGAACGGACGCCCCTTTTTACGTCCGTCAGGGAGCATTTGTCAGTGGTGCTCTGTGCAAGAGCAAAATACCCCGTCCCTATAGAAATCCTTAATACATTATAGTCCCTTGTCCTTGTTTTTCTTAGGAAGACATTGCCATGCCATTAGATGCATGTGTATTTTATGCCCAATTCTGATGTATTTACTAATAAATGGCTTTTTTTTCTTCATAGAAGCGTACAATTTATGCTGTTTCTTTTTAACATCTAAAGGAAAACTTGGCATTTTCATTGCACCTTTGTAGTGCAAAGAAATAAAAAAAAAAGAAACCTGGAAAAAGATGAGACTCTACTAGGCATGGACCTTACCATAAAACAGTCCTTCTTCACGATTCTGTCTCTAGTTCCTACTTTTTCCCCATTAATATATTTTTTATAAATCTTCACACAGTTGACCATTAAACAATTTAAGGATGATTAGAATTGACAATGAGGTGTGATGAAAAGTCTGGTAACTGCTGCCAACGAGCAGATGTGCCTCACATTCCCAGCAGTAGAGAGCAGAAAGCTGTGATACTGTTTCTAAATAAACAATAAACCAGAGCATGAAAAAGGTTGCAAGACTTTGTTAACCAGTCTTCTTGCTCGGGGCATCTCTGGGTTTCTCAGTGGTGAACATGAGCAAACCAAAAGTCTTTATGCTTATGCACTCACCGTGTTGCAGCTTTTGGATTTATTCCTTCTGTAAAAATAAGCTTTGCTTCATCTGGTAGCCCTTCAGCCTTTACTGCATCCAAACTGTGACTTCAGAGGAGTTAACTTATAAGAGCAGAACAGAAGAGGACGCACATTTATAGAGGTTAGAGACGAGTAATCTTCCATTCTACCTCTTCAGTTTTGGGTCTCAAATTATTGTTTACTTAAAAAAAAAAAGTATTGTATCTTTATTTTTTTTTGGACATTTTTGATGAGTTGACACTACGGTACAAATGATCAAGTAATTCATTATCTGATATTTGTTTTGTCTTATCGATCGATGATCAATTAATGATAAGCGGCAATTATTCTGAAAAGCTGAATTTCCCTCTGAATCAATAGGTTGCTGTCTACAAAAATGCTTTCTTAAGAGAAAATGTTAATCATTCCTTAATCAAAGACTTATTCTTAACAGCATGGAACAACACATTCACAAATCGAACAATGAAAACAAAGATATTGTATATTTTATTACTATTCTAAATTAGATTATAATGGCTCTGGTCAGATGCTAGCTTCTCTTGTGTTCCCACGTGTCAAGGACTTCTGGCCTCAAGTTCGCCCTCATTCGGACTGGCGAGGAATTACAGGCTCAAAGCGATTAATTGCGATTAATTTATTTTAATCGAGTATTTTCTTATAATTGATTAATTGATAATCAATTAATTGTTTGCATCCCTAGTTAACACTAGTGCTCAGAATAACAAAGAATATGTTACCTGGACATTTTGCAGTGGCTTGTAAATCCGTTGATAGTTGCTTAAATTTGTTTCAAGGTGCTTTTAATGAAGCACTTAAATAAATAAAAAATGAGTGATTTGCTACAATAAATAAAATCATAATGAGCTTTTTTACTGTTTACTGCATATCTACACACATTTCCATACGCCATACCTGATCAGGACATCCTGTTGGCTGTTGGCAGAAATGATTGGCTGGCTGCCTGGCTGCCTGGCTGTCTCTTAATTTGTATGGACAGATTAAATTTGTGTTTGAGAACATGTTTATGTGTATCTATTTAAATGAAGCCTTCCCATAAACATGAAGTATGTAAGTGCCCCTTCATCCATGTGATTACTATGATGAGGGTCTTTGCAAATAGCTGTTTCTGCACACGCTCTTAAAAAGGAATAAGCGAAATGTAATTATCAAGCTTTGTATTGATGCCTCACTTCAGGGCTTATTTTAATGCTTTGCTTTACTTACATGCATGTGTAATTGTATAGGACTGCAAATAGAATAGAAATAGCATGGCTATCGCTGAATTTTCATTGTCAAAGATGTTAGTGCCACAGAAAAGAGAAAAGGCAAAGACACAAGCATGGAGGTCGAGATGTAGGGTCACTGTGCTCCGGCATTTGTCAGACTCTGTGTGTTGCTCATTGGCGTGTGGCAGCTTATTTCATGACAATTTAGCAACGGTTTTCTTTTCCTTGAAAACTGTCTGATATCCAGTCTGGGTCACAGACTTTAAAGACAGAGCGGGTAAAATTCTTCTGATATAGCTGTTTTTCTTCAGTTTAGACTACACTAAGCCTTTGTGACATTGGTTCCCATGTCTACTATCCACATCTAGAGGCCAACTTTGAGTTATATTGACATCTTCTGATGAAATGGAACATAGTGTGTTAAAAGCTTGTGCACACATAAAAACACACACCCTGAAACATAAAGTTTCAGGGTGTTTACTTATGTCTTGAACAAAGATGAGTTACAAACTGCACCATCAGCTTTGCCTGTGTGTCTAGGAGAGCACATCTGAGTCGTGGGTGTTTTTAAAATATTGTTTGTTTAAGGCGAACCAGTTTTTATTTATTTATTTATTTTTGATCTCACTAATTAAGCCCAATTTGTCTGTGAAAATGATGTATGTACCACACCAGAGGTTTTGATTATGTATTTTCAGTTAGTCCATTCAACTTCACCTTTGAAATGTAATTTTTTCAGTTGATACTGGTGGAACAGCTGAAATCCAACTTACAGAGATTTTATTGCAGAGAAATAAGCTTGATTACATCTTTTATGTTAAATTTACACACATACACTTCCTCTTTGTGGCTGTGTGAGTGATTCTCAAACTTTTTGAGCCATGACCCTCTGAAACCCTCATGGGTGTCCTGACCCTTAGTTTGAGAACCTCTGGGCTTTGTACTCATGGTCATTACTGCCCTGAACTTCCCAGAACATGTGGTGCCAGCCTGTTTGGATGGTACAGTGTGTCAGAGATAATGAGGCTAAAATTTTAGAAGCTGTAGCAGTATCTGTCTTGTACATTGCTAACACAGTTGCGAGTCTTTTGCACCATGCATGAGAGAGCAAAATGACATCTGAGCGTAAAAACGAGATATCTTGCTCTCAAAGGACACTGTCCTGCAGGTTTTAGGGGGTTCCCTGCTTTCAATTACCAGTAACTGGCTGGTGCAAAACCTGAGGAAAAACTGTTGAGATCAGTTTAATCTGAATCAGGTGTGTTGTTCCAGGGAGATGTTTAAAGTCTGCAGGACACCAGTCTCCTAGGACCAGACTTAAAGAAGACTGGCTCTGTACAGTTTAGTCTTAATGGACAATGACTGAATGAGAATGTGATTGGAGCTTAGCCTGGACTGGTTTTTGGACAGAGTGACTCTTTGGGAAGTGATATTGTTCCTGTGCTGCACACCACAACTAGCATTCAGGCTGTACTAATACCCCATCCTTTCCTCTGGTGCCACTTTAACATTAAAATTTGTTTTTAATGTTAAAATTATTGGATAGATTACTGTGACGACAGTGTTTATGACAGAAAAAATGGATTTCTGACATTCTCAGTTTGTGCTAACTTCCAAATGATGCCCTTCGACAGTTTAAACAAAGATGATTATTATGGTTAAACTCATACTGTCCAAACATCAGTGTGTTAGATGGTATTCAGCTCAATTATTTGTGTCTCTTTCAAAAACATTTACAGGTATTTCACTGTAATATATGGTCAGGGTACTCCATAATGTGAATCCATCTTTATGCAATAGACTGAAAAGTTTTGATATGCTTTACTTTACTCATTTAATCTTAAAGAAAGAGGTGTTTTTTCCAGCTTATTCTGTTTATCTTGAAATGCGTGACACTATCTTAAACTCTTCATGAATATTAATAATGTTTTAAGCAAACAAAAACTATTGTTTTAGATATGCTCTGAATGAAGGGTGGATAAATGAACTGTGGAATGTTTCATGACATAAAAGGAAGATAAACATGGGGTGACTTTTATCTCTACCCTCTGCCATTATTTTATTCATAGCCTGAAATTCCCATGAAATATCTTCTATAGCATTTCTTATCTAAACTGCTATAATGACCTCACACTCAAGCTACGGTCTATCATTGGTTCGAGAGATGTGACATCTGATGGGGGCAGTGCTGTCTCATCATGCGACTCCTTTGTTTCCTCCATCCTGGCCTCCATCTTATTGGCTACATAATTGAAAACAGACCACTACTGTGTTGTTCACAAAGCCGCACCTAAAACACGAGAGGTGTGGAAGTTTAGGGAACTATGGGGGAGAGATAAAAAGGAGCAAAATGTGAGGAGAAAAGAACAATTGAAAGAGGAGAAGTGAGGCAGAGAAAAGAGCGGGGGGGGGGGGGGTTCAGCATGTTTTTGAGACAGGCATCTGGAAACAATGTAATTTGGCTCAGTCTGGCTCTGTAGAGAGAACTAATGTTTGTTTAATGTGGGATTGTGCGGGACATGTAATTGCTCTCTTTACGAGGGAGAGACTGAGAGGAGGATATGAAAAAATATCAAATGCTCTAAGCTGTGGCTTAAAGCTGAGCCCGTTCTGCGTATGTGTTAACATCGTCTTCTTTCTCTCTTTCGCCTCTACTTATTTTCTCCCTCCATCTTGATGTCTGCCTCTTGGTCTCTGTCTCTTATATATACACAGTCAGAATAGCCCCCCCCCTCTCCCTGACTGTTTGTGCTGCTGTATCTGGTTAGTGTCAGGGAAAAAGGAGTGAAGGGTTAGGGCTTCCTGAGCCCCCAGGGAACATCTAGAGGTTCTCAATCCAAGCAGAGCAGCTCTCAAGAGGCCTTAAGGTTGCTCTTTGTAGCTTCTGGACCTCTGATTGTAGATTTTCTTTTTATGTCTGTTGAAGATGCACAGTGAAACCCATTATGTGCATGCACAGATGAACATTGAAAGAGACGTATGGGCTGTGTTGCATTGTGTTTCAACATTTATGCTCCCAGCCAGTGGTAATGGTTATGTTACGTCTCTGCCTCCTGGTGTGTTTACAGCACATACACACAAACACACTCTGCCAGAAGCATGTTGGACCACCCTGCCTACATGTTTATGTGTCCTGGTTGAGTCACAATCTGTGATCTCTTTTTAATAGGTGGTGTAGACACATGCATTAGCTTTGTAGCACCATTCCACTTGTTTAGGGGGGAAAAAGGCAGAGCCAGAGGATAAATCAGCAGATGATAAACATTATGCCTTCTGTTTATTATCAGAGCTTTCAGGAATTTGCCACTTTTCTCCAAGGCTGAATCCATCGTCATCCATTAAAGCTGCTTTAGTCTGTTGAAGTGAAAATTGTCCCTCTGAAGTCAGTTAGTGTGCGGACTAAGATGCAGGTGAGTGGTTTCCATCTCTCAAGCAGTATAAATGTTTGTCCTGAAAATTGTTTGTTTCATTTGAAGTGGCTTCTAACAGTCTTTTCTTTACTTATTTCTAATTTCCCTCTGCCCTAAGTGTGTTTACATAGCACAACATGCTTTACCAGTAAATGTTAGTCACTTTTGCAGTAATCAGGATTTTTTGGTCCCAACATCATGACGCATTCACACAGAATTGTTTTACCATACTGTTATGTTGGCATGTAGTTCATTATTATTGTGCAGTAATAAAAGATTTTCGTGATTGCCATGCACACATAGAAAAGCATTCAACTGTTAATGAACAGTTCTTGGTAAAGTAGTTACTACTCTCAAATAAATAATGTAAAAAATGCTTATGAGCTCTAAGGATTGGCCTTTGTTTAATCTGTCCCTCTTCTCCATTTATTATGATTTTCTCAATTGGAGCTTTTACAATTGTCTGTGTTCAGTTTAGCCTTCACACGGCTCATTCACCAATAGGAATCGTATACTTTTTCAACCATTCAGTCTGAGAACATAAAACCTGACAGTTTATCACCCGGCTTTACGCTGACTTTCATTCATGTGCATTTCATCTAATGCCCCGAGGCTCATGCAGGCTTTGGTAGCGCATAATGTGCAAGGACAGAGATCAGCGTCTCCCTTCATACATCGTTTACCTGAAAGCAGGAGCCAATTGATTGAAATGTGGATGTTACATTATCCTGTCACATTTCGTGTGGTCTTATGATGTAGAGCCAATCCTGCCACCAGCTTGATGTACATTAACCACACCTCAGAGGTTATAGTGCATACACAGAGAGCTTCTTGTCATTCTGTATGAAAATAAGTAGAAGTGAGAGATTGCTACAGAGATGAAGAAGGTAAAGGGCACCTATACAATTTAGAGGGGTTTCAAACTCCGGTCCTCAGCAGCCGCCAGCCTGCAGGTTTTTGTTGTTTCAAATAGTTCCAGGAACTTCTCAGATTATTCATAGCGACCGATTCATTTCAGCCAGGTGTGTTGGAGCAGGGAAACATCAAAAACCTAGAGGATAGCAACCCTAGAGGAAGAATAGCAACAGTATTATGTGTAAATATGTTTTTGTAGCCATTCAAACATGTAAGATTATAGCATCAATATTTTTCCTGAGCTTAGATACAAAATAGGCCTGTTTATTCTTTGCACAAGTGACTTTCTCCATTAATTTTTCACTGTCACATGAGTAAAGTGGTGTGGAAATTTGGAGACAGCAGTGCATCTCCATCAATACTCACATTCTGTACCCTGAATCTGTTTTGGCCCCATATCCCCCAACGGTAGAATCAAATAAAGACATGATCCTAATTGTACTACTGTAAATTAACTGAACCCTTAAGTTTAAATGACTCAGGGGTTCAATCTATGGTTTAGGGCTTAATTTTACAGAACTTCCACAGTTTGGGGTTGAAAAAACTCACAAAGCAACTCATGAAATTACTGAAGGTCATGGGTAAATTGTCTAAATTATGTTTACAAGATACACAGGCCAAGGAGTGAACAAAAATGACACAGCAATGCACTTCTCTTACAGAAGAACTTGCAAAATATCCCAAAAAGCTACGGGAACATGTCTTTTCTTTTCCTAAAATTCCTTCTTTCCTACTTTTTTGTATTTCTGTTCAGCCTAGTCTGGGGAAAAATGGCAGAGACAGTAGAATGATGTGTCGTAGAGTCAAATGTTTAGGACTGCTTGTTGCAAAAAGGTTTTTTAGCCATTGTCCATTTACAAAAATTTGATCATTAGAGTGAGAAATGCACAAATGAAGTTTAAAAAATGTCTTTATATATATATAAAAAAAAACAAACAAAGGAATGACTGTTCCACGCAGAACCAGTATGCTTGTTGGGCTTGCTGTCCTTTTGGACAGAAGGATTTGGCAGCATGTTTTCTGTGGGTCATTGTTGACCCTTCTGGTTTAGAGCATCACAACCAAGATGGCTACTGATGAAAGCCTAACTTTGACCTTAGTAACCATAAGAATTCATACCTGCAGTGTTGAAGTGTTGTTTTCCTTTTCCATAAGTAATTACAGTGTTCTTTGATACATCTCTCTAAGGCAGAGCCACACCATAGATGACACTGTTTTGTGCTTTTTTGAACATCTTTTCTTTGAACTCATGAATTTCTGCTCTATCTGCACATCAGAGATCATTCCTTGAATAAGTCCTTCTAGGTCTCCAGATTGCTGTTGCAGTTTCAGTCTATTCACAGGAGTTTCTCCCTTTTTTATGTAAATAATGTGAAATGTATTGCAAGAATTAAAGTCGATCGTTCTGTAAATATAAAAACAATGTGTACCTTGTCTCACGGGCTTGGTAAGCGTTGTTTAAACTCTTTTGGCAAGGGCTTGGATGTGACAGACAATAGCTCTAGCCTTCAAACAGAATGATTGTATCACACATAACAAGTAACCTCTCAAGCTCCTTGCTCCCTGTAAAGTAGATCATTATGTCTTTCTTGCCATCTTAAAAAGTCTGTGGCCTTGTGTTCTCATTAAGGCAGCTCTCAGCTGGGCAAAGTTACTCACTGACCCCTGTTTTCAGTCTATCATCCCTAATTTTTCTCCTCACCTGCTTAATGAAGGAGAGGATGGTCCCGTTGTTCATTTGTGTGTTTGCCTGTCTGACTATTTCCATAATGTATGCATTTATGTCTATCATTCTCTCATCTGGCTCTCTGCCCTTTTTGATATCTACTCTTGGGCACTGGGAGTGCCACCCCTGCAGGCAGCAGGTGCTGAGGGGTACTAATGTTCCTTTGCTTCCAAATGATAATTAGAGCAACCCTGCTGCGCCCTGGTCTTTCTGCGATTGAGGAGTTCTGATCAATTAGCATTGCCCTATCTTCTGCTAGAGTGCTGTTGCAGCTGTTCGTCTCATCTTTTTTCTAATTATTGCAGACATCATCATTAACATTACCGCTATTGGCCTTCATTCTCCAACCAGGCTTCTTTGCTGTAGTCAAGACTCAGCAAATTAGTCTGCTTATTAACACTGATGATAGAGTAAGGTTTGTGCCTGAAAATTTGTTCAACCTTCCCTCCATACACAATGATGATCACTTATCTGTTGCCTCATTCTTGGGTGTAAAAAAATATTTTGCACATCATGTGTGAGACTCTGGTGTAATGAGAGGCGAACAAGGATGTAATGCTCTACAAAATGGTGTGATTATGACATAGCCATGATGCCACAATGCAGGTCAGACAGTGACCCATTTAAAAAAAAGAGAAAAAAAACTCCCAGAAGATTGAGCAGGCTGCTGCAACTCAGCCAGTCTGACCCTCTCTGTCTGTCAGTGTGGCAGCTTTTCTTTCTCTTTCACCCCTTTTTTTAAATTTACACATTAATTCATAATAAACTAGCTGTCACTATTTTCTTTTGCACATTTTCTTTGCTGATGATGACATTCTGCTTTATTCTTTGAAATGGTTTCAGTTTTGAAAGACTTCTGAGAACTTCCTCTGGTGGTTGCTTTTGCTATTTGTATCTCCATCTGTATTTTGTTTGGGTATCTCTTGTCAGTATTCTTTCCTAATATGTCTGGTTTTTCTGCCCTGCAACAGTCTGCAATGAGGAGTGGGGCCAGCCAGGGAATCACTAAGCTATTGGTTTAATGATGCCAGCTCCTACTTTACAGGGATTTACATGTCTGTGCCTGTAAACACCCTGTTCACGCACAAACATTTGCATACAAACATGCAGGGCTATGATAGAAGGGCTAGACACAGACATTGATTACATCTGCAGACTCTGCAGTTATAAGACAGTTAGCAGAGGTCAAAAGCACCTGCAAACTTAACACATTTCTTAGAGGCGGAATCTCACAAGAGCTCACATGTGTATGCAAACACTCCGCTTTTCCGTAAGTGATGTAGAAACAAGTAAAATGGACCATGATCGTTGAGACTATAATGATAAGGTCAGAGGGTTGTGTTTTTAAGGGTGGAGAAAGGGCAGAATGAGGGGTTGTGACTAGAGGATTTTCGCAGGCTTGTAAAGTTACACATGAATGTGGGAGAATGAACAGAAAAGAGGATGTTAGCGGAGGACAAGGGAAGGGAAGGGAAGGACACAGGGAGAGATGAAGAAAAAAGCCAGAACGATAACATTCAGTCAAACAAACACGTCGGGTGTTTTTCTGCTGGTTTAAGGATGCAATTTGGGGGGGGAAACAAGTGCGGAGGAACATAGTGGTGAGAGAAGGAGGAGCAGCCAAGATATTCAAATCCCGTCTGGGTTTCAAGTAGACCATGGACCTCTTAATCTCATCCACTCGACAAACATACATGCAGGACTGAGCAGACGTCTAGCTAGCCTATTTTCATGTGACCTGAATTCCCCAGTGTAGCATTTTTTCCTGCCAGACTAATCTCATTAGGCTGGGTGCTGAGCTAGAGAACAAACACACAAGGCATCCGTCACTCCTTCCTCTGCTTTTCCTCTCCTGCTTTCGCCTCCTCCTCGTCTTCTTTGTCTCCATCATCTCCCTCTGCTCTCAACTTCTATGCTCCCATTTTTGTCGCTGTCTTCCTTCTTCCACCTCCTCCTTCTCCTACTCAGTTGTCTCCCATATGTGTCCCTGCTTTCTGTCTAATTATGGCCTGCCACTACAGAACAGAGGAGAGCTGGTCTAGCTAGGCAGTGGAATTGAGCTGAGAGAGCCACCTCTGCTTCCAGACGTACAATCAGTCCTCATTATTACTGGCTGTCCTGCCCCCCCCAACCACCCACCCACTCTTCATGTCTGCATGTCAACCCTCCACACAAACCTTCCTCTACCAGCTTGTGGAAATCAATGCAATTCACAGTTGCAACTGTGTTGCACAGCAGAATACAGTTATTTAAAATTATCCTAATCCCCTGGCTACTTTTTTGGGCTGATCGTGTCTGTCCTTGTGCATGATTTGAAGAAGAAAAAAAGAAAAGGGGGAAAAAGGCCACACAGAAAGCAAAGTTATTTAAAAGATAAGGGCTAGTTTCCAAAGCAGGTCACTGAAGACGGCATATAAAATGCTACCACATGCGGTTTTCGTTGCAGATGCTTAGCCCAGATTTTAGGCGGAAGCCTCCGACCAGCTTGCAGCAGAGTCCTGTTTTGAATAAGTTATGGCTAATTTCTTGGTCAAAACAGGTCATCATCAAAAAAGTGATGGTTGCTATAAAAAATTAATCCACGTTGGTGCGTCAGAGGTTTTGACTGCATCTTTTCATGCAGGAGAGGCTCTTTCTTTATCATTAACTTTACAAATCCACGCAGAGCCAAGATTTAAATATCCTGCTTCCTGCCTTGTTCATGCAGTTCTTAGAGGACTTACAATATCTCCTGAGCATAGACATAATAAAGAATTGACGCCGCATCGACTGCTATCGCCTATTGAAGCCGAAGAGCCGTGGGGCCGCCATATTGGTCCGGTCAGCTGCTCCACGCTGACTGGCAGGCGCAGTGAACTAAAAGGCATTTCATCCATCGTAACTCGAATTCTGAACTGATCGACACTTTTTTTTCTGAAAAGTGAAAACGTTATGATAACATGCAACAATGATACAATAAAAAATAGTTCAGCTTATAGCCTATTATTAATTGTGGGATTATCAGTGATAAAATGTTCTATAACAAAATCCTGCTTTAAATTGCATTTTGCAAAAACTGTTAACACACCATACACATAGGCACATATACAAATTATAAACATATGTATGTATATTTATATTTCAAACTTTACAAAAGCGTTTTTATTTTTTTATTTTGTCAGATAAATGACTTTCATGATGGAGGCTGATTTGAGCAAAGTCTTGACACAGGTGGGAATTCTTCTCCCTTTTGGAGAAATTGCAATATTACCATCATTTGATAGATATCTATCTATCTATCGACACACACAAACACACACACACACACACACATATTAGACAAAAGCCGATAGTAGCAGTTAGGTATTTTAAGAAGTTGTAAAGACATTTTTATTAGGGTATATTTATAAATATACATATCAAATTGATCAATAAATTTAATTTAGCAGATGAATCTGAAAAAAATTAA
>JAVQJG010112539.1:0-15226 GCA_036024015.1 Craterocephalus amniculus | reverse complement strand
ACTGGCGACCTGTCCAGGGTGTACCCCGCCTCTCGCCCCTTGACAGCTGGGATAGGCTCCAGCACACCCGCGACCCACTTGGATTAAGCGGTTCAGAAAATGGATGGATGGATGGTCTGCTAAGGTGAGATAATAAAAACATGTAATTACAGAGATAATATGGTTCCTGGTCATATAGAGACATTTTAAGTGTCACTCTTTACATTGGGTTTTTCTCCTTATATTTGGTTGATTTAAGTCCTTTTGGATTAAATTAACCAACAAACATTAAAGTCATTTATACGGTGTACAAAAGTAAATGCTCTTTAAAATTCTTACCTAACTTTATCTGCCTTCTATGCAGCCTGTGTGGTAGATTGACTGAACAATTGACTACAACCCTCGCAGCAGCTTCAGAGCCAACAACTTCATTTGAAGGCATTTTATTTTTTGTATATTGGATTAAAAGAGGACATCTTTCTCAGACTGATCTTTACCATCAAAGTTGTTGACTTGAATATTGGTGTTAATGAAGTTTGCATCCCCTAAACCAGTGATTTTTTGCATTTTGTCAACATTACACCCCTTGTGGAATCAATTTTCAGCCTCCTTATCCAGGGGTTAAATTTATATTTTACTGTAGGAGTCACATTCAGCACAATTTTATCTCCAGTGGGCCAGACCACTGAGATAAAATCAAAATAACCCATAAATTATTAAAAGTAAGATAAAACTATTACAACATGGGAAGTTTGGCTCTTTTCAAAGATCGGACTCATTTGATTTGGCTTGCTTAGTAAAGTCAGCTCTTCTGGCTCCAAAATGGCTCCTTATTTAGTGTCACTCAGAGCTTCTATTTTAGTCTATTTTACCATTTATGAGTGGTTTGTTTGCTGGTAAGCAATTTTACACTCATTTTATTTATCATAGGAACCTTGTGCATTTTTGTTAGAAAAAATTAATCATGTTTATTATTTTAATCAAACCATTAAACAAACACCTGAACACAAAACCACACCAAGCAGATGAAGTAAATACAAGCCAAAGTCTGAACATTATGACACATAATATTCACTATTTTCTCCAAGTTTTCCCAACATATTTGTATTTTATATCTAGCTTCTCAGCTCTTTGTGTGTAGGGTGTGCACCAGTACACTTCAGTCTTCTAAGAGGTCCCCTCTCTCTTTACATAGTGGTACGATCCCGGTGTTTCGACCCATGGAAGTCAGCGCATGGTGTTCTCATAAAAATAAAGATTAATTTCACGTTAGACATGAATCAGTTCTTCTCGTTCACTACAAAGAATTAGCTCCTATAGCTGGATTGTTCATCAGCGACACATCACCACAGTGACTAATTCATTATGCATTCACATTACCATGTAATGACTGTTTACCCATGATGCCTTAAACAGCCCCCTGAGCCTGCAGTGGAGAGTAGGGGGCTTTTAAAAGACTAAAGGTTAACAGAGTTACCCGCTGGACTTAATTTCCATTCAGACCTCTCTTTCTCTCTCTCTCCAACACACAAGCACCTATCAACCTTATTGGGTGGGCTGGTGAAAGCACCTACGGCCCATTACTCATGGTTGAACTCAGTGTAGACAGGTCATCCTAGCCTGGGCTTTCGGGTGATGGACCGAAGGAAAGAAAAACTGGAGGTACTGTTCTCTCAACTCATTCTTCAGCTCTGATTTATCAAACAATCTATCAAATGACCATAAGCAAGTCTCTGCTGAGAATTTTCACCTTAAACTTTTCATCTTCAAGCACAAATTTCACCACAATCTCAATTATTTATGTTTCACAGAAAGCAAGATTGTGCAAAAAAATGCTACAAATCAATCAAATTTGTAAAAAAAAAAGTCCTTGTTCACCTCAGATCTTCTAGTTTGCCACATTTAAAGCTGTGAATAGAAGTTTGTTTGATTGTAATGCAGAAAACTTCTTACAGGAGCATTAAGGTAATGCTTTCCTGTTAGTTGACAACATGACAGTTAAATCTACTGTGTCAAATTCAAAGGATGACAAAATGACTACATTGTAAAAGAACAAGTACACAATTAATTTGATGGTGTGTGTAATATCTAACTCAATTGAGCTAAACACAGTAGTGAAATATACATTGGAAAAAGCCTTTTCTCTCATGTAATGGCACTATTAGAGGAAATGGGACCAGCTGAATGGCTTCATTAGCTTGCTAACCACAGATAACTGGGATACCAATGGAGGGGAATAATAGTATTTAGGCAGTTCTTAATTGTTTGCTGTTTTAGTGAGGATAGCTAAATGTAGACTTGGGTTTTTTAGGACGATGCTAAGAAATAATTTGTGAAGACTGGCTGTGATGGGATTTTTCTTAGGATTGTCATAGAGGAGTGATTTAGGGCCACAATTACAAGTGTTATCATCCGTTTGCAAGGTTTCAGTAGAGCACAGCAGGACAGAAATTTCTCTGCATAGACCTTTAATTTTACATGGAGCAGCACATCATTCTTAATACACACATTTATGCTGACGTGGGGAACTACTCTCTGCACTCACGGTGACACAGCTTTACTTATCTAAGGGAGCACATTTTTCTGCTGAAAGGACATTTAAAAAAGACGGTATAGTTGCCAGTAGAATGGCATTCACAACTGGTCCAATCACAGGTGAGTATCCGAAGGCACAAGCAAATGTACAGGGAAGATATCTGATGTGTAACTACTGGAAGAAGAAGTTAAAATAACTTTGGGATTTAACTAAAGATATTCAATACGGAAGCATTCACTTGAAAAAGACCCTCTGTTTTTCTAAATTAATGAGATAATCCCTGTTTTTAGGAGATAATGAGACTCTAAACTTCTGTTTCCTCCACATTGTTTTTAGTTTAATTCAGATTCACGCATCAAGATATTCTCTCGTTTCTTCAAGTTGTGTGGATGGGGTTGTCAGTGTTTGCTGACTTTAAGCAGACACCTACAGGGGGTGGAGAGATCCTGTCTTGTAGATTTCAATAATGTAAAACCTTGAAAATGTTCCTATTGGTCCAGATCATTTTGAACTTTAAAGTTTACAGAGCTAATATTGATGCAAGCGAAATTATCGCGTGTGCCTAATTTCAATTAGGATTTGTTAATAATGTCAGCAAGGGGCAGACATTCTCTCGTAAAAACACTGGTATGTTTTCAAATGATCTTGTTGATTCAGAAAAACATACAGCTACAACACAACTACAATGTTGAATTCAGATCACTGTCAGTGTTTCCTCTATTTACGATGAATATAAACCCATAAATGAAGCTCAATATAAACCTCATGTTGTATGAAACATTAAATGTGTTGAAATTAATTAACTAAAGAAATTCAATTAATTTTTCTCTCCCCCTTTCATGGCTGCCTGACCCTGCCATTATCTCATCCCAGTAAAGAGGTTTTTGAGGCACAGGACAGCCTCAGAAATGTCTTTAATGTCCACAGATTGTTACATATGACACCAGCTTTAACTAAAGAAGTCAGAATGAAGACGTTCAAATGACTGCAGCAACAGCAGACATGGCATTCCTGAATCACCTACACCTCTTTCTGTCATTTAAAGGAAAGTATCAAACCTCCCCCTTCCTCCCACCTAATCCTATCTGTCCTCCCTTTCGTGCACCTCCCTACCTCCCACTGAGGGTCCCACCCTGGTTCTGCATTTCCGTTAAACAGGCTGGTGGGAAGCTCCTGGGCTAGATGCTTCCTCCCCGGTGATGACCTGGCTGTGACCTCGGAGCGACTGGCACCAGGCCTGGCGAGCCGGAGACACACCCTGTCCACCACCTTGCAGCACAGCACACCGCCCAGCACAACAATGTGCTTAAGATGGCTCCCTCATCACTTTTAACACTAACATAACAGTGGGTGGAGTGGGTGTTTTAAAGGCCATGCCAGGACATTGTCATCACGCTTAAGAGGTTTGTGTTGAACTCTTGAAGGCACAAATGAAGCCAAAGGGTAAGCCAGAGATATACAGTTTATATAAATATTAACTGTGGCACAGCAGCAGATTTCTATTACTGTAAGTCTGCTTAAAGCTTATCAGCTTAAAGTTAACATAAAGGACACGAATGGTCTCCTAGCGAAGCAAAAAAGACTCAAATACTCAACTTTCTAAGATAAAACACCTTTTTTTTCTCCCCTGCTCTCATTTGTTGCTGCCTGGCTGCCTGGCTGCCTGGCAACGACAGTTGTGCTGAGCGTGCATCCTCAGCAGCAGCTTCATCTTTGATAAAGCAGCAGAGATGTATTTTAGTTGGCTTACGCATACGTGCACCTACAGTACACACACACCTGCAAAGGAGTATTTTGGTTTCAGATTTGCATGATTAATTAGCGTGGCTTTTGTTTATCCATTGTACTCTTTTGTAGGTTGCTAATTAGCATTTCTTTTTGCCTGGTTTGAATGTTTGTGTTAACATAGCATCTAAACACTGGTGTACATTAATCACACATGTAGAAACAAGGCCAGCCTGCTGGACAGCAGCTTTGTAAGCACTCCTTAAAATGCAATGTCTGTGACTGGAGGCTCAACCCTTTTTTGTGCAGTTTTCTGAGGCCATTTGGTCATTTTCCTCACCACAAAAATTCACTTGTTTCTCAGAAGGTCTGCAGTCATGCTGTGTTAAATGCGTTCTCAATAAATTACTGTCATTCTCATCCGAGTGACCTTGGACAGCAGTCAGATGTAAAAGGGTTTAGAGCATGATGTCCTCACAGAAGTAAACAAGAAACAGTTTTTTTTATGTGTGCATTGGCACATATGCACGTCTTTCACAAAGTTAAACCAAGCCTGGTTCTTTGCAAAGAGCGTCCCCGGTAACAGGAGCATCTCCTGTGGGAATTCAGTGGTGACAGGATGGATAGGCCCTTTGCATCCGATTGGGCTGTGTGAGACCTAGAGCCCACAATAACCCACACTGATAACATCACTATAACACAAAGAGCCTGCGCCAAATAATTGTTGTCTAGGAAATGGGAAGGTCTCAAATTCAGAGATATATGTTCAATGTTTACTGGGTCGCAGCAAAGTGACAGTTGGAAAATTGTGATTTAGTCAAAACTTTAATACAGTGTGCTGCTTTCTCTAAGTCATATAATCCAGAGGTTGAAACATTTTCTCCAGTGGCAAGCAGCTATTAAGCACAGAATCTGCAAAATAACCATGAAATAAACTAAAGATGTGTGCGCATTAATCATAAACTAAGGTCATCACAAATAGCAAAATAAAAAAACAAAACAAATGAGGGCATAAGCTTTCTGAATCAAGATAATCATGGGAACTCCCTGTAATGGCCCTTCCCTCTGAGTGCACAGAGGTCATCAAACACAACTTTTTATTAAGACTACGGGGGAAGACTGTGCTCTGTAATGACTCAAGCTGTGGCGCGGGCTGGGATAATTTCGTACAGTCTGATCGAGGTGACTACTCACTCAATCACACACTGCAGTAAATCCTGGACCCCCTCAAGGGCTCTGTGAAAGAGAAACACTCTGGAGAAAGTCACTTTAATAAAAGCCCTCCTAAACTTAAAAGCCATTGTCAAGTTAGGGGAGCAATTACACCAGAAACTTCTCTTGCTTTATTTCTATTGTTAGAAGTCGTCCCGCCATTCTGCTTTATCGTTATTAACCTTGTTTTCCACTTCTTCCTATTAACACCTCCTCTCCTCTGGTGCTCTCACTTTCTTTTTTACCCTCCTCCACTTCAGCGTGTGAAGGAGCTCTCCCGCTCCACGCATTTCTTCACTTTTAATTGCATCCATAATGACTTTTGCTAATGTGTAGGAGCCACACTCGGCAAGCTTCCTCATCGCCATTACCTGTATTGTCGCGTAAGATCTACGTGGCAAGCAGCGGCACCAGATGTGACCTCTAAATTTGCTGATTGAAAAACAGAAGTAAGCTCTCCCATAAGCATTGTCCATCTTCCCAAAGCCAGCGATGCTTGACACGACAGGCTGCTCGTTTCTCACACAGAACTCGTCCTGAACAGGAGGCGAACAGATTGAACTCATCCGTAGGATTTTTGCTCATATGAGATACGGTACAGTGTGAGAATATCTATCTGCCATACAAAGGCTGAGATTGCCTTCTAGAGTAAAAGAGTACGACCAAAGCAAGTCATTTAGAAGTTTCTCACCTCATACAATTTAAGAGGAACTGACACAGGATAAAGAATAAAGATGAGCTTATTACATTAAACTCATCTAACATAGAGGTTGTTAATGCTGCACTACTGCTTCTTTAGTTTTCCCAGTGAAACTGTCTGGTCTTTTAATGGCTTGCTGTGTCAATCCTGCAGATATAATGGATAACTATGGCAACCATTTACTTTTGATTTTACGTTTGTGTCAAAACCTGCTTTAAAATGCATTATAAAATTATTTATTCTTCAACTAGAGAATGGGCTTTTTGCTTATCAAGTTATTGATTATTAGACTAATTTCACAAGTACCACTTATCTACTGTATGTCACACTGAACAGAATTCCATCTGAGATGCTCATAGCCTTTAAAATATTACCTTCATCCTTGTAGTTACTGATTGCATTTAAGTCACGTTTAGCTTCACTTAACTATTTGCTTTTTCTACAGTTTTCTGTTCACTTTTTGTTGACAATTATTCTTTTGATACCACAGCAGTCAAGGTGGAAAACAAGTAGATTTAATTACAAGAGTTTAAACACTGTAGACCAGAGATGTGCAAAGTAAGTCTTTCAGGTTTTCGATGTACCCTGTTGGAGCACACATGAATTAGATTAACAGGTAATATGAATTGGACCCAACTAGGCGACAAGATGTTGAGGAAAACAATTTAATTTGAATCAGATGTGTTGGAGTCGAAAACATCTGCAACCCTCATGCACCAGAGTCGCCCATCCCTGCTGCACACTATTAATTACATCAACAGCATGGTCACCTGTGCTCACATATGCCATGTGGACAGATGACAAAACCCAAAAGCATCGTAATAAACCAAGAGTACAGTTTTCCACACAAGACAAGATCAGCTGGTGTTTTTATCCTGGAAAACAAAATCAAAGCCCCTGAGTTGGTCAGAAATGAACAATATTCAGTCCCTCTATCATGACAGCTGCATGCTTCAACATGCTGATGGGATACCATGCAATGGAAAGCAAAGTTCTCTACTGTGACTTCCCTTGTGAGAATTTTAGCTCTCTAAACATTTTTTAAAAGCAAAGAAAACAAAAGCAGAAAATAAAAAAAATTAACCAGCGTCCTTACCTCTCAGTGTCTGTTTTCGATGACTGGGGCTTGCTGTCAATCCCAGGGAAGCTGTTCATATCCACATAGCCGTCGTTTTCATTGCAGGGAACCGTCGTGCGGCTTGGATTCTCAAAAAACTCTGTGACAGTGTGGGATCTGACCGGTCTGCCTGGAATCTGGATGTTCTCGTAGTCCGAGCTCATGGCCGGGATGTTTTCATAGTCTGAGGTATCTGCACTGGGAAATGAGATGGAGCGAGGTTTTGTCAAAGGTAGCGGCATGGCAGAGCGGCGGGAGCGCTCCTCAAAGGACTCCACTCGGGAGACACTCCTGCCGTAAGCTTTAGGGTCTCCCTTCCTCCTGTGGTGGTCTTTGTAGAGGACAAAGGAAGACGGGAGGTCTGCAGGGTGCTGCTGGGGGTTCACCAAGCGGGACTGGAGTTGGGGAGAGCTGCCAGTGCTTCTGCGATCAAGCTCTACGACTCTCAAAGGGCCATGGTGGCTGGACTCAGACGAAGAGCGTGAGGAGCGAACACTTCCGTCACTAAAACCCTTGGAATCTGTCTTCTTCTTGAACTTGAATGCCAGAAAGCGTTTGATTGAGGTCTTCTTCTTCTTCGGTATTTCACTGGGTTCATGCTGGATCAGCAGCGCTGGGGAACTCTTAGTCACCGGTCTTTTAGTGATGTATGCCAGTTCGAAAGGTGGAGGTATGTCCACCAGAGAGGTTGGTGTGGAAACACCGCTGGATGACTGATGGCTGCGCTGAGAGAAGCTTCCAGAAGAGGTTATGACACATGGAAGGGACAGGGTGTCATCCTTCCTCTTTATCCTGATCTCATCCTTCAGCAAGTGGTTCTTCTCTGTCGGGGTGGTCAACGACAATCCTGGACCCTCTGCAGAGCGAGAGTACAGCAAAAAGCGACGAGACTTCGTGGATGGAAGTACAGAGGTGACTCCTTGCTGCTGTGATTGGCTGAGAGGCTCATTGTTTTTATCCAAGGCTACAGTGCAGTAGTCGTGAGTCTGGTACTCTGTCCCGGTTTCTTCTGGTACAGTTTCTGGGACATAACCTGGAATTTTTCCAGAATAGGATCGTGATCTTGTGACGATAGTCTTTCGATCAATTGCCACAAAGTTCTCTCCTTCCGAATCAAACCCAGCTTCTTCGTATATGTGTTCTTCGCTGTCTGAGTCTGTGTCTTCATAGTAAGGCACAATATGGCAGTCCAGTTCTTCAATATCTTCTTCAAAGGCCTCAGTGGTGTGGGCAAACACCACCCTGTTGGTGAGCTCTGGGGTGCGGCCCAGGTCGAGGTCTGCTGGCACCGTGATGTTGCACAGCCTGAGGCGAGGGTGGCAGCTTTTCCTCTGGCCGCGGAAAGCCTGCTCTCTCTTAGCCGTCCTCTCTTTTGTGCTTTTTATCCGGATTTGCTTCTTTCCCGTGTCCTCCTCTTCATCCTCATCACCTATCTCGACATAATCCTCAGACGAGACACATTCAGATTGATCAAAGTTTTCTTCTTTTGGGCAGAGCGAAACGTCGATATCTGCATATTCATCTGCTGACTCATTGTCTTTTGCTTTGTCGTTGGGCTGTTCAGCCTCCTCAGACTGCTCTGAGAGGGCTTGCTTGTCTTCCAGTTTGTCCACATCATCTGTTGACACATAGAACGGTTCCTGGTTTGAGGCACCTTGTGTTTCAGCTTCATTTGCAGCTGAAGCTTTATCATCATCATCATCATCATCTTGGTCCCACTCAGGGTCAGCTGTGCCGCTTACATCTCCTGGAACAGCCCCTATGACAGAATAAGGCCCGAACACATCCTCAGTGCTGGCTGTAAATCGGAAACATCCAGACACATCCTTGGTGGCTCTTTCTGGTTGCCAGACCTCCGTATCCCCTGTTTCGGCTGGGTCACATGACTCACACGTATCACTAGCATCATCTGTGGGCCCTATCACATCGTACGGATATTCCTCAGCCACAGTGGGAAGCACACTGAATCCAAATTCAAACCCCCCACATTCGATTTCAGTCTCATTTGCAAGTAGGCAACTGTGAATATCTTCACTTTGTGCTGCATTCTCATCGGTATCTTTGTTCTCACCACCATTAGGGAAAGACTGTGTTTGGTTAAGGTTTTTACTTTCTTCCTTTTCCTCTGGTCCAGTTTCAGGAAGTGAAGGCTGCAATGCATCTTCATCATCTGTGTGGTCGCCAACTTCAGGCTGAATCAAGTCGTTATCAGTGTTTTTGTTTTCAGTAGTGTCGATAAAATCATCAGCTTTGACTGTGTCCTCAGAGCCTAGACTGTCTGCATCCCCATCATCTAATTTTTCCTCTGCTATACCATCTTTATTTCCTCCTGTGCCACTGTCAATAACCCCTTCCTCTGCCTCTTTTTTCTCCTCTTTGTGATTGTCCTCTGAAATTTCATGGAGATCCCCATTCTCCCCATCAGAGTGATCCAGTTCCCCGTTACTGAGGCTCTGTCGAGCGCTTGTCTCTTCATCAGGCTGATACAAGGGTTTCGGCTTGGGAGCGACAGGAGGTTTTGGGCCATGGATAGGAGGACAAGGTTTTGACATCAGCTTGGACTGCACTTTGATGGTGAGATGACTGCGGACCTTTGGTCGAGGAACTTGCGGGGGATTCTGAAAATCTGTGCAAGGAGAATGAAAGAGAAAATAAATTACTCCGGTACTTTTAACTGTTTAGCTACTACCAAAGACTATGTAAAGGTAAAAATGTGGGCCATGCTTCTGTCCTGGCGGCTCAGAGGAAGCAGCGTCCAGTAAGGCAGGCTGTGACAAGCAGAGAGATGCGGGGGACATTATCAGCAGGAAAAACAACAGAGCCACCGAGTACTTGGAGGAAGAACAATAACATCTCCGTCTGGGAAATGACACGTAACGATTGGGTGTTTATAAAAGGATTGGACAAATAATGACTCAACTTTCAGGTGATGTAAACTGGGTCCACTGCTTTGAAACTGCAATATGATGATTATTAAAAGTCTCAAGTTCTTTTCCCCAAACAACCTTTTTCCCAACTTTGGGGAAGTTTAAAAAAAAAAGTAACTAAGTACAGAACACTGATTATGAAATTTCGACTTGTCATGGAACACGCCCGTTCGTAACAAAGTGTGTACACCCCTGGTCTTCCTGTTATTTAGTACCTGCCCTGACGCACATCCTATTAAACCCTGCGTGCACTCGGGTTATCTCTTAGTGTTTCTCTCAGTCTTTCTACAGCTGCTTTGTTCTAACTCATGCCATCAGTTTCTTTAGACTGGCGTGCCGTGACAGCTTTACAGAATATCACATTCTCCAAACCCTTAATGAATTATTCTAATATTAGCATCACAACACTCTTGTTTTCAAGAACTACGGGTTCATTAACCAATCCAGCTGAGCCTCAGTGAAGGACTCCACACAGGATGTCCAGGGGCGGAAGGACATTAACAGCGAGGCCCCCCATCTCTCCTGCATAAACCTCTCTAAGAGCATGGATATTCGCAATACAAATGCACTTCCTTCTTCTCATTCTTCCCCGCTTCTCACGCACAAACACAACCACACATATAAGTATGCACAGTCTTTTTTTCTTTCTGAAAAAGGTCCTTTGAGTGTGCCATAGAACAATAAAAGAGGAGAGAAAACAAGAATCCCAGTCTGACAAAGCGCCCAACTGCAAACAACAGGATGTGAATTATGCAACAAGAATTCAATTAAAACAAATGTTTGAGAAACAAAGGAAGAGATAGACACTGGGACCTTGACTGTGCCAAACTTACAGGATATGATTTCACTGTGTTCTGACTATGAATGTCATCCATCAAACCATAACAACCAGTCTACAGTTGAAAGCAACTAAAATTAGTTTTTCATGATCACAGTAAAGATTCTGTTTGAGAAATGCAACTGAGAACAGCTATTAACCTCTTAGACTTGGAAAAATTGACACAACTCTTCCATATAGAAAGTCTGTCACCGTTTAAATGCTCAAATCTGACATTTCAACTCAAACATAGATCTGCAATGTGAGATGCTTGTCATTACTCCCGGTTTTAATCACTTCACTGTTTGCATGACATTCATCTTACTAAAACAGTTATTTCAGGAGGAGCATCATCAGTAAGTAGCATGGAAACTTGTTGAAATTAAACCTGAACCATGTCTAACAGCTAAGTTGGAAAGCGGTAAATAAACAGATTAAATGTAGGATAACTTGGTTAATAAATACTAGCTCTCTTCTCTCCGGCATAAAACATTCAAAGTTTGCTTTTGGGACAACTGACGCCCGAACACTTGAACATTAACAACCCACCTGCATTCATTGTGGGACATCATCATCCACGGCAGCCTACGGTTGTCCACATTTCCCCCTCAAAGCAGATTGTCCCTCAACCTCCAAAAGCGACGCGGAAACTTAATCCAAATACGCGGCGAACACTGAGAAAGAATCAAGTTGTGGCAAAGCAGTCATCATCTCGCTTTTATTCGGCAGACTCGCGCAGGTGCTTCTTTCCTTCTCGCGCAGCAGCCAGTGGGGCTCTCAAGCGCAGTCCGCGTGCATTTCCACTCCTCCTCCTACAGCGCACTGGTGCGCTCCTGCGCGTGTGGAAACGGGAGGTGCTGCTTGGCGCTTCCTGAGGCTGGACCTTCACGGAGTGCGAGCCACTCAAAATATGTTTCCCTCTTTTCTTTTCTCTTTTCTTTTTTTTCTTCTTCTGTGCACACCATTTCAGCTTATTCACTTAGAGTACTTTTCTCCTTAAACCCAATCCTGTTTTGTTTCGGGTCATACATGTGTTCAAACAGGCATTTGACTACAAAAACAGGGGCAACTGGAGGACACTAAATCTCCCCCAACAAAAAGGGATTTGCACTTAAAGTATAAAGCTGTAAGCCACAATTTTTGTCCAATTCATCTTCCAATGCCCAGATTTAAGTCTTTAGCTGCTCTGCACAGAGAATATTACTACCTTAATCACAGCTGTCCGGGTGCACAGCATGTGTTCCTTCAATAACATACAACTGATGATTACTATTAAAACATGAGGCGCTCAGATATTTGGCTCTTCTGGCTCATCCTTGCATTTTACATATGAGATGGTCAGAAAATGAAGTGCTTTCTCACGGCTGTATCCACTATGTTTTGCTCATGCATTATTTCCTGAAGCAGAACAGTGCATAGAAAGGTTCCTAAAAGCAGTTTCCAAAAACAGTTTCTCTAGCACACCAAAAGCCTTTGCTATTGGCTGGGCTTCCTGACCCAGCATCTGTTGCATGATTGAATGAATGCAACCCTTGAAAAACTTCTCTTCATAACAGGAAACTGCTCTCCCTGTTTCCTGCACAACTGGCTACACTTCCTTAGCAACAGATGGGAAAGGTTGGTAATGTTAACCCCTTAGGTAGCCTTCAACAGATGTGATTGACTGGTGTATGACAATGATATATTGATAAACTAAAAAATGCCAAACACTATGAGGGTGGGGGCAGTGATAGGATTCCAAGGACAGAAGAACCATCAGCAACGTGGGGAGGCTAGGACGGTCAGACACCTGGGCTCTTTGATTTGACAGCTCCCAAAGCTGGTTGAACGCCCACATGTTGAAATGGGACTATCTCACCTATTTTCTCCTTCTCATGCACACTTGAAGGGCAAACAATGCAGCAGACACAGCAGAGATGATGTGGATAGTGATAGAGCTGGGAAGCACAATAAAAGAATCAAGCGTACTGAATCGCCACAGGGCTTGGTCCCGACTGCTGCAGTGGCTTACAGACTCATTCATTACACACAGCAAAATCCCCCTTCCAGATGGTTTGGTGCAGAAGGGATTGGGCTTCATACTATCAGGCTCTAAGAGGTGATTAGAGAGCTTCCACGTCACAATCAGATCATATCATTTCTCTACTAGCAAGAGGATGAACTTATTGAATAATAAATGCTTTCATGTGTGTAATGATAGAATCTGAATTATTTAGTATGATACTAAACAGGATATTAAATGTGAAATCACTTGTGTTGAGGATGATTATTGTGTTTACTGCAGTAATTAAACTATTTGCGTAGGATGCTGAGTAATGTCGTTTGCATTATACTACACACACAATTCATTCCTAGTGACTCAGTTGTTTTCGAGATACTGTAACAATTATTGTGATGTGCTGAAGCCAAGAAAGTTTTTTTACGTGTCAGTAGTAGCACATTTATAGCTGCCATATAGTAACCTTTTGTTTTTGAACTGCATGACTAAAGATAGCCCTGCTCCGGTCTTTTAGCAGTGCCAAATGTACTGCTCTCAAGAGTCTAACGTGCACAAATGACCTTTTTTTTCTTGCTTTCATTTGAGCAAAAATATGTTTTGCTTTTGCAGGGTGTGCAAATAGAACCTGTCAAGAGTATTGTGTCATGTTGCAGGAGAAAAGAATGGCTTTAGGAGTAAATATCCCTCCAGATGTGGCACAGACGGTCAAAACATGTTTTTGGACGGAGGACACGAATTTCCTGGACAGCCTGTAGCTGTGTGAGCTGTGCTCTGTCACCCCACCTGGAACGCAGCTTGACTGGGAGAGAAAGGCCAAATGCAGATATTAAGGAAAACATGCCGTAGTAACAGGGAACAAACTGGTTTTATCTCCCCTCCACTCGTCTGCACACACAACACCAAACAGGAAAGGGACTGGGGAAAGAGGTCAGCAGCTTGTTCCCAGAACTGAGAGAATCCATAACACCTGCTCGGTGTGGACAGACACTGTGCTCAATGGATAAAATCGAGACCAAAGTCATGTGAAATCCCATTCAGATACAGCAGATGACAAGAAAACATTGTGTGTGTTTTTGTACAGAAAGAAGGCTCTGAATTACACGGTTGTGCAAACTGAACACAGTCTATTAAATTCAGATATTGATTCCTGTGATACTCAACGACATTCAAGCAGAGGTCTTTCACATTCTAAAGTGACCTCAAACACCTTTGTAATTGGAAGGCAAAGTATTTGACTGCTGCCACGGATCGAATCGTCATTGACAAGTTTTATTGATTCCCAGCGGCCAATATGGGACAGCAGCCGCCTTCCCCTGAGACTTGCGTATTTGCTCCCAGCTTTGGATCCTGATTAAGAGCCTTCAGAGCAGATGAGATGGATATGATAGGACAACAGACTTTATTAAAACGTCAGAAAACTGAAGAGTGTGGAGATTATTTTGAGATTAATAGAGCTTGGTTGCTCTCCACAAAGAATTGTGACAAGATAGATGGTACGTTATTAAAGCAAAGCGGATCAGCCACCTGCCCAGGAAACTCAGGTGTCTTTTTTTGCAAGAAAACAATGTTTTCTGTTATAAAAGTGAAAATAAAGCCATGTTGTCAGCGGTGTGTTAACTCCATCCAAACAACCCCCAGTGACCGCTTTAGCATGCAGCAGGGCTGTACAGTAAGCTCAGCACTTTATCAAAAAGCAGTAAATGCAGGTTCAGTTCCTGAAAGCAGCTTTGGGACTCCACAGCAAATCAAACTATCCTCTATCATTTTTGTCACATGGGCAATAAATTGGCATCATATCAAATAAAAAAGAATGTTTTAGGTATATGATTGTTTTTGCTAAAGTCACCAAAACTGTGGGTTTCTAAATGATGCAAGCACTTTTCATGTGACACAACCTGAGATGTAAACGGGAGCTCGTTAAATCATGCAAAACTTCAGAAATCCAGGCTGTGTTTGTCTGGACTTCTTTAAAAGTGGCAGCATGACTCCATTTCCAAAACAAACCGTACCGTACCGTACCGTCCTCTTCCGCTTATCCGGGGTCGGGTCGCGGGGGCAGCAGCATAAACTGGGAAACCCAAACTTCCTTCTCCACGGCCACCTCAGCCAACTCATCCGGGGGGATCCCGAGGCGCTCCCAGGCCAGCCGAGAGATATAATCCCTCCACCGGGTCCTGGGTCTACCCCGCGGCCTCCTCCCGGTGGGACGTGCCC
>JAVQJG010112534.1:0-12809 GCA_036024015.1 Craterocephalus amniculus | reverse complement strand
CATCTCCATCCCGTAAAGTAAGTCCAATAAAGGTCATATTCTGCAACAACAGTTTTAACTATGTCGATCAGCAGAAAACATGCTATAAAGCTCTTTATTGCACCTGCCTCTGGTTTATTGTGTCCCATTTGACTCTGGGTACATTAGAAATGTTGCTAAAACACATCTTCTAATCACAGTTTTTGAAAAATGCATTTCCTGTTCCACATATAAATCTTGTTTCTCTACCATTAGTCAATCCAGTCATACTGTAGCCCTGTGATTCAGTTTGACGTTACATTAATCAAGTTTGGTGGTTGTTGACTTGCAGTTGAATGCTGACTGACTAAATGCACCATAATGCATGCAATTGTTCATTGTCCTCACAATTGTGTGATATCATCACTATCAAAAAACTCCAAAACAACATAATCCTCTACAGATTATTGCACCACATGCAGACTCTGAAGATTCCCCCTCTCTGTTTCTCATCATAGCTGTTTTATTTCCTCTCTCAGTTTGCTTTCAGGAGAAAATCTTCATAAAATGCCAGCATCTTATGATTAGGTTCATATTTCTGAGGCATTTCTTCTGCATGGTTCAACCACATCAGGCACTTCACCAGACTCACATGACTTGGGCGTGTGAGTATTTGTCTGCGAGTTGTGAGTTTTTACGCCCTCAAGTTCTGATGAGTAAAACCAACAAACCAGTGTTTTCATGCGTCAACAAGAAGAAGAGTTTACTTAGTGTTTCCAGTGTTGTATCGGTTAACATGCAATTTGTTCATGTGTCATTAGTGAGGAGGTATAAAGGACTGTCTTTTGAAGGCACTTCTAATAGGTCAAATAAAAAGTTAATGAATAATCATTCAATTACAGCTCTATTACTTGGGAAATTGTTTAAATTGAAAAGAGACCGCTGGAAAGGCCAGTGGATGACAGTAATGCTTTTTGAACTTGCAGTGTTTTCCAATGACATTTCCATGTCTGAGCTGTTTCGGTACCACAATAACCAGTACCAGACATTGTCAAAGAGATATTACAATTTCACAACCACAGATCATCATTGTTAAAAAGATGGCTGTATGATGCATTTCGCAAGTTGAAATGCTAAATACTAATATTTTCTTCCCCAAAATTCTCTTACAATTGCCTGATGTGTAGGATGAGCCGGTCTCAGTTGCCTCTATAGTCCAGTTTCTGCTGCTCAGAGAGAGGGATTCGAGCTTGAGTCCTCAGGGCATACATGTGGGTTGACGTGCTGTGTGTGCTCGTTAACCTGGCCTCTGCCAGTATCGTGCTGTTTACGTATGTATTAGAGCATCATTGAGACAACAATGATGACCACAAATGGAAAACAAGAGACCTGCGGCCTCAAGTGCGGCTCAAACACCAACACATACTCTTGCAAGACAAAGTAAAACCGCCACTAGAGTAAAAACAAAAGTCTACGTCGGAGCAGCTTTCCATAAATGGAGGAAGCTCCGATCTGCTCTGTAAATAAAACGGGTCCCTCAGACAGGTTTCTTCTAACTAAAAAGGTAAAAGTTGTTTTAGAAGCTGAAACTTCATTAACATTTTTGTGTCATCAATATGCTGATCAGTTAAACCAGGTTGCAATAAATTCCAGGTCACAAACATTAGATATTCTACAGTGTTGATAAGAACCTACAGGTGTGTTATAAGGTTAGATATGTGAAGCTTTATTAATGTAGCCAATTTATTCAATCAGATTCAGATTTTTTAAAAACTTAATATGATGCAAACCTTATAATAGAAACGCTCTGTAAAACTCAATGAGATAATTCCAATTGTCATGATATGTATACTGTATAGAAATACAATGGGGTCATCTGAGCAATTTGGTTGTCCTCAGTATTGAGCAGGCTTTAGATTTGGATGTTTGAGAGGTGTTTTCTTGCACAGCACCATTTTTTTTAATACTGTGTAAATATTACATTTGTTTTCTAAGTAGGATAGCGATAGAGTAAGGTGTTTTTGTGACTCATTTACATATAGGGACCAAGGACGATCAATAACATTTATATGGACAAAAAATTCTTCGGCCTAACTGAAATGAGTTAGATCATAGGTTCTTTCTGACATGTTTACATGGAGTGATCCTATCAGTTACATGATGGAAAGATTTGAAATTATCATAACATCTAAAAACACTGCAATGTGCACTGATCTGAGAGAAGAAAAGGACTACAAAAACCATTTGATCAATTATCTTCTTGAACAACTGTCCAGATGCACAATAGTATTTAGCTTTTTTAGAGTTTCCAACTAAAAAGTCCTTCCTGAAAGTCATATTGACACTTAAGTCTCATGCTGTTCTAGCATTAGTAGGAACGAAACCATGCTCAGTTTTTCCATTTGAGTGGATCATGGAAAGGTTTGAATAACCTGTCTTGATTGGATTGAAAATTCATTCTAACTGCATAAACTGAGGTGTTTACATGATGCATTTTATGCTGATTGAACACTCAAATGGATCAAAAGTCCTCCATGTAATGTTACCCTGTCTAGACCTCACACCCTTCTTTTGCCTCCCCATGTAAAATGGTCTAGATCCACCACTGTTGTGAGCTATTATGAGAATCAGGCCCTTTTGGTTTTCTGTAAGTGAAATGGTTAAATGGATTCCAGGGAAAGTTTTTCTCTGATAAATTAGTAATGGAGATGGAAATCGGCAAACAGTAGGATAGGGTTTTGCTTTCAATTACAGTCAGGAATGTGTTGAGCTGCAGGGTATTTGTCTCTGTTTGCATGTCTCCATCTACTTCCATCCTTTATTTCAGTGGAAACCATTTGAGCCAAAGCAGGAAGCTCACGTTGTAGTGAGTCAACTCAACAAGATACAAGTCCAGAGCCTCGAGGTTTTCTGTAATCGGTGAAAATGTTTCAGGCCTTTCCCCTCCTCAGCGCTCCCCTCCCTCTGCACCGCATGGAGCAGGGTTCATTTGAAAGGCACTGTTTGTTAAAGCTTTAGCGGTTAGTAAGTGCTTCCTTTGTTTGGTGGGAGCAAGGAGACGGGGGTTAATATCTCCCAGGGAGCACATACAAAGAGGGCCTTCAGCTCCCCTGGCCGGAGAGGGGTTGCTGGATGAATAAGGCCAGGCCGTGGGGCAAAGGTGCCAGGGAGGGCATGGGAGGGTGGGTGAAGTCCACGGGAGCAGGAGGCAAGAGAGAGTTCGACAGGTCATGGGGGTATTAGAACAGAGGAAAGGACGAAGTGTCTGCAGGGAATAAGTGACTCGAAGGGGTAGCATTTGGTGTGAAGGGATGTCAGTGTGTCACCATCAGAGTACGTTTGTGCCTAGGCCACCTCTAACAAGGCAGGAACTGGGTGATTATGACTTTTAGACATTGCTTCTGTGTACTTCCAGAGCAGAATAGCTTCATGCCTGGTGGTGGGGGTTTGAGGATATTAAGCATTAGCTATGTTGGAAATCACTCCCTCAGGGACTCTGTGGTGAATGTGGCCCCGTAAAGCCAGGTGCTACAGATGACAGCACAGTAGGTAAAGATGAATGAAGAAAATCACACTACCCAAAACAGAGAGACCACTCATGACGAGTGATAATAGTAAAAACAGTGTGTCAGGGCCATCAGCATAACCTCTTTAGAGACACAGAGAGATGAGATCAGTGACTAAGCTGGGGAAAACATTCAGAGGCAGGTAGTGAAATTGGAAACTTTATAGCAGTAAAATTGATGTTGGCTAGATAAATTGGACTCAAATGCAAAATATATGAAGTCATCATGTGAGATACCTTTTAGTTATGAGTAATTGACATTGAGAAAGGAAAAGCAGTTGTAGCGCTGCTGACAATACCATAAACTTTGCACACTCCTCTCCGAAACTCTTTGTGGCACACGTGTGTGTATTTTACTGTTCTGTCAATTTGTTTCCAAAATAACTTGAATGTAAGGGTCAGTGTTGAAAGATAGAGAACAATTTCCTTTTTGGAACAGATTTTATTACTTGGGAGTTTGGCGAGTCTTTCATATTGCACCATGTCTTGGCACAGGCCATGGTCTGCATCAGGATATGGCTGGAATAAACTTTCCCAGGTATTGGTATACAAACAATCTTTAACACTTGTTTGTTTTCTATTGTGTTCAAAACCTTCCTTTTGTTCATATAACAGAATATGAACATAAACATTAGTAATATAATTCAAAGAATATAATTTATAAAATTATATAAAATATTCCAGAGTCGTTCAGGACAATTTGTTTTGTATGAGGTGTTTCCATTATTATGTTTCAAATCTTATTAAATTCATAACATTATAACATTAGTTTTTTTAAGGAGCTTTAATTACTGCGTGCACAGTATGTCCACATTAAAATTAAACATAAAAACACAAGTCAAAATAACTTGTCTATATCTTATTTAATTAAAGAAAATGGTAGGAACTTTCTGGAGCTATTAGAAATCATAGTATTACCATGTGTTGCCAATGCAACCACTGAAGACTTTTATAAGAAATAGCATAGAAATGACAAGTTTGCAACGTTTTTTTGGGGCTCTAATTCTCTTTATTAAACAACTTAGCCAAAAAAGTTGGACAAAGAGGGGGTTGATGACCCCCATATTTAGGGTCATTTTAATACTGTCAAATATTAGAGCGGGTCAAATTTTACCCAAACACGATGCAAGGGTTAAAATAGTTTTTTGCACTTTCACAATCTCAGAAATTTCCCTGAGAAGATAGATAGATCTGTTCAATTATGGTCACATCTTCCCACAGAAATCCAATTGGATTCCTACGGCTCAACAAACCAATGGTCCCTTTGTGTCATCCATCTGACATACAGTCTTCTCTGCACACTGTCCTCTGTCTGTACAGTGCCCAGCTATCACTTCAATTCCTGTCACCCATGGAACCAGGACCACCTCAGCTGAATTTCAGTGAGTCCATTGGCCACCTGTGTGTTAGGATGTATAAAGTTGCAGCCCATTCTTTACATAAACTGGTAAATGGAAACGTGTCTACAAGTTCAATATGTGATAGTTTTAGTTCATGCTTAAAAATAGTTTGATTCCTGCACCTGATTTCAGTTTTACAAATCTGAGAGAAAAAAGTGTTGAGGTGCTCTCAAAGCAGAAAACTGAAGGAACTGAGAAAAAGTATTCAAGGAATAATCTGAATCAGGCATCTCTGGCCTGTAAAGTCCTTGGCTGTTTTTCTTTATTCTCTCAAAATAAAAATTACCCAAGACAAAATTTTATATTTTTTTCATTGAAGCTGTTGTCTTTTACTGCCAATAAAGAGGGCAGTTCATGACTGGCTTCCATTAGTATTATTGTTCTCCAATTCAAATTCTTAAAATTGTTGAAAATCCTTCACCTGAAAAAAAACATTTTGTACTTTCCTCAGCTTTGACTAGGCATATTATATTATATTATTCTGAATAAGATTTACAAAATCAGATTTGTGTAATCTTTTCCAAATCAAATCTTTTTGTGAAAGAAGTTGTATTCCGGAGAGGAAATGACTGCTTTGGAATGATGGAAGGGTTTTTCTAATCTGATGTTGTCCAAACCTAAAAACAAAAGCAGTTCCTTGAAAACTTAGGGAAAAGGTTGAGATTTCTCATCTTGGCCGTGCCTGTATTAGCATTGTCCATGATTTATTAAATGTATATCTTAGCAATCAGACCTCTACTGAGTGGCAATAGCATATCAACTGCAAAAAGCTGCATTGACAACCTAAAACTGATGCATTTGTAGATATAAATGTTTGAAACAAATGATGGAAAAGATGGGAACTTCTCTGTCTACTCTGTCATCAGATTTATGATCTCTTTTAGGTGCTCTATGAACAGAGGGCAAAATATGTGAATTAACAACAGTTTAAATCTTTATTTTATTTGATCAGTTTTATCTTTTACATTTAAAAAAGACAGTTGTGATGTGTAAGGAAAGTGTGTTTTCCACACTGAAGAGATAGAATTACTAGAAACATTTGGTCTTTAAAGCCACTTTCACACTACAACATTTCTTTGCATTTTCTCTTTTTTTCTAACAACAAAAATACGAATAACTTGTTTTTAGCAAATAGTTGAGATTAAAGTGAATATTTAAGAAATGAAAAACAATTTGAGCTAAACATGATAGGTGTAAAATCACAAAGATAATTAATGTGAAAATAAGTTGGTATATAATCTCAGTATGAATTTTCAGGTTTACAGAGTCTGTTTATAATGTTTCAATCTCTCAAAGCCTCCACACCAGAACGAATAAGAAGAAATAGTTTAATGGTGTAACCCTACAATACAGTACAACACAGATGTCAGTCTCAATGGTTTAAGCTTTTAACCTCAAAATAAATAATTGTTTTATGTAAATGCAGCTGTACTCTGCGTTTAATATGGCTCTAATAAATGACTTGAATAAACAAGACTTGTATATACAACATATAATCCTGAAGTAGATATGAGCAGATTTAATTCTATGGAATTTTGTCATTTAGCACAAGTATCATAAGGATTTAAATCTAATTCTTGGATTCTTGGTACAGTAAATGACTTTATGAAGGAATCAAATTACAGATCTCTGATCAGTGAAAGTCAAATTCATATCCTTTCTTGTAACTAATGAAATATGACCTTGTTGCAGTCAAATAACTCTTCTGGAAGCAACAGGAGTTTAGTCATTACTAAAAAGATGTGAAGTTAAAACTTCAACTCCTTGGGAGCCAACAAGAATCCTCCCTTAATTGTTGAGCTTCTCTTCATTGTAACTGTCTCTCTTCATTATTACAGAGGCTTTCCGAATCAAACTGTTGTGCTTTCAGTAAGTTTGCAAAACAGTGTTGCAAATATCTGGGGATATTCTAGAACATTAACATTAATATTTAGGATAATTTTAAGAACACAGATTTAAGTTAAATTTGCATCTATATGCTCAGCAAAAATTAAATTCCACAATGAAACCGGAACATTGAGGATTAATATCCTAGAACAAAACAATTAAAACAAGGCAAGTTTTCAGTGTATAGGACATTTAATGAACAAGGTATTAAAAGCATTACAGAAAAAATTTTAAATGAAAGCATTGTTAAAAACATAAATAGTTTAAAATTTAAAAAAAATATATCCTTAATCATTGTGACCAAATCAGTCTCAGTGCTGTTTTTTTTTTCCTAAAACCTGCCTGGAAGATATCATGGCAGCGTTTTTGTGTTAAAAAAGTAATTCAGCTGGTTAAAAAATGCTCAGATGTTCAAGTAGGTTGTCCAGTCACCCGAAGGTTAGTTGTTCAAATTCTGCTCCCGCCTCAGTACAATGTCATTGTCCTCAAGCAAGGCACCTACCTTCCTTGTCTCCAGTGTTGCCATCACTTGTGTTTCAGTTATGAGTCAATTTGGACGAAAGTGTCAAAAGTGCTAAATGATGTATAGTAATAAATTAAAATATTGATATGATGAAAACAGCTTTTTCTTACTTAAAAATGGAAGGTTTCAGTTTTTAAATACACAGTTGCATTTTTTGATACAATTTTAAATTAACCATGTATATGACAAAGAGTTGGAAAAAGAGTATAACTAACCCCGAGTATTGTCCTTTTTGACTGATGCTGATTGAAAAATCCAACAATTTTTTCCGGTTGTTATAAACAGTATCGGCTGTCAATGGAATTGATGAACAAGTCAATCAACATTGTCTTGAATGCTTTTAGTGTGATGTGGTTATTTTTAGTTCAACTGTGGCAATCTCCAAATAAGCCGAATTAAGTCAAATCTAAATTTGGTTTAGTATGATATAAACAAACTTGTTTTTAATCTCTGTAAAGAAAAGAAAACCAAAGAAAGCAGCAGTAACTACATAAATGTAATTTATTTTTATTTTTACAGTAAGCTTTACGCATGTTGCTGACAATATCAAGTTGCCATTCAGTCACCCATTATATGTCTACTTTTAGTGTTGTGTTCACACTCCACTCCCTCTTCACCGTCTTGTTTCAATTGCTTTTGACCCTTGTTATATTTTCCTCTCGCTGCTGAATATTCCCTCCTCTTTGTTCTGTTTCTATGTTTTACAGCAATATTATCCCCTACATGATCTCATCCAATCCTCACAGCTTTAAATTTGGTGTTCTGTTCTGATTCTAAGCAGTTCAGTGAAAGAATAATATTTAATCTGTTAAATCCCCCTCTCCACCTCTACACATTCTCCAGCCTACAGAGCTGTAGAAGTGTGCCAACAATAGCACCCCTCCCTTCTTTCCTCTCGGCCCACCGCCCACTCAGCTCTCTCCCTGGTAATGTTGGCAGAATGGGTGGCAGGTGTTTGAGTAAAATACTATGCCAGTGGGATATGAAGTGTATATGCTGTGGAACAAGGCTCAGTAGAGTTTTCAAATATCGGATACCTCACTGGGGATGTCATTGTAGACATTGTAGAGATATCACAGCTGGGGATAGTGTGCAGAGAGTCTCCCACATAAAATGGTGCTGAAAGGTGCTGTTGGGTTTGGCTGTTTTGCTTGGCTAAATTAATTTCCTCCAGGTGCGGCAGTGGAACCCAGTGAGTCATGTGCTATTAATTTCTTGGTGTATAGGTTTTGTCAAACTGCACTCTCCCATTATGGTGATGGATTCAACAAATTGAAGTCAGAGGAGAGCAGATTTCGAGTTAAATGTGTTAGGAAATGGATTTCTTTACAGGCTGAGAACAGTGCTTTAATGAACTGTAGGGGATGGGCTGTTAAACTGTTATTCATTAGTTTTCTGCTCTGGATTCTTAAGGACAGTCAAATATTACAGATCCAAGACAGAGAAGGATTTTGTAAGTGATCATAAGTTACCTAACCATTAACACTTGAATGTTACAAGTAGGCCTAATATGTCACATTAGCTTTTAACAATCTAATTAAAACTGTTTAGTTAAAATGAGCTCTGCTGTGTTTTCACTAAGTGTTTCATTTAATGTGATCAGAGATCCATTCATCAAGCACATTTCTCATTTTTCTCTAAATTTGAGACCAAAACTCCTTCACCAACCGTTATAACTTTGTGTCTATCATTACTGGACAAAGGAATAATGACTCTGGCCACATTACATTGGCATCTTCAATCATTTCCAAAAGTTTGAAATCCACTAAATGCTCTGTGAGGTAAATTACATACCACAAATAATAAAGAGTATCATTCAAAACAATCCAAACCAGATGGGGCCCTTCATTTATTGTTTAGTAGTACATGACATTAGGAGTGAGTTATTCTCTGGACGAAAAGGGTTTTCCAGAATAACTTTCCCTTCATTCTTGTGGTCAGAATTGCCTGGCAACGCGAAGTGGAGCATGTTGCTATCCATCGTTTGCAGAAATCTAGTATGTTGCCAGAATGAAGTAAACAGCTTTTATAATCAGACACACATGTGCTCATACTCTTTCTTATAGTTGGAGGGATTTTTAGTCTCATCAAACAAAGTTTGCCCAGAATCACTTTTCATCCGATACAAAGAGGGACTCCAAAATGAATGAGGTAATCAGCTCTGTGGTCAGGGGATGAAAGAGGGATTGAGGAGAGTGAGTTCAGTATGACCTGCGCGTGCCCTGCAAACCCAGGACTTTGGTTTGGTGTTTTGAGTTTGGAGGCAGCCAGAGTTCAGCTAGAGCAGCATGCACAAAGCTCCTGACTCTTCTGGTATACAATTTGTTATCCATGTTACTTCCAAAGGAAAACATTGTTGAGGCTTTTACTTTTTCTTTATTCCACATTCTTATTAGAGAAGCATCCCTACAGTGGGCCATATTTTCTTATAAAGATGACTCTTGGAGAAAAATTGATGATGATTTGTGGTTGGATTGCAGGAGTCAGCTTTGTACAGCAGGTCTGATAGTTAGCTTCCAGGGACTCTGCAGACTGATGAAATGGTTCATTTTTCTATCTGCAAGTTGGTGTTGTGAGTTTAATTTGTCTTGATATTGATCATGGTTTGAAATAGATGAAAGCTAAGGGAGTTCAGCTTCCCTAATGATACTCAGCTGATATTCTAAAGCGTAGCCCGAAAAATGGTCCACTTTAAGCTTACACTGAATTTTGTTATACATTTCTCGATGCTTTTTTAAATGAATGACATTCATGTACAGCTCTTGTGTGCTTAATTTATTTAATCTAATTAAATTCTTCAAATGACACAAGTGATCCGCTGTTTCCTTCAGCACCATGGACAGCAGTATTGTTTGTTTGTTTTGTGCTGTGAGCATCCAATCATCAACCACCCCATATTCTTCTTTTGTGTGGTTAAGGATCTTTCAGTCCCTGTTTCTGATTAAACAAAGCGTGTGTAGTAACAGAAGCTTTTCTTTTGCAGTAATGTTTTTTTTTTACAGCGCTATGTGCACTAATATGAAGCTGCGTGCACGTGATTTGAAAACACGCTGTACACACCCAAAAATAAGGCTCTTCCAAAAGCCCTTGTGTAATTCGATCCATGGTTGTAGCTGCCTAGAATGTAACACACTGAGTTATGTCTGTCCATCCTGCTGTTATTTACATTTCCTTACATCCATGAGTCACAGATCGGGTCCAATCCCCAAACTGTTTGGGTTTTTTTTTTTTCCCCCACTGTTAAAGTGGCTCTTGTGTGTACAGACTGCCCTGAACGCAACACATTGTGAGACAATATGCAGGATGGGGATTCAGCACATTCCATTCAAGTATAATTACCGTACAAGAAAGGCATTAAATACAACGCCAAGACCTTAACTAAACAAAACTTGTGGAATTAGCCACCTCTCACCATCTCCATGGTTTGGCAGGGGTGTGAGCACGCAGACCCTGATCACCGCTGGAAGAGTAGCGTGAGGTTTTAGGTAGGAGTGAGAGCAGACATAAGAACATTAACTGGATTAGTGTGATGAAATGCAATGAGGAGTGTGTGGGCTTTTGTCCAGTCTCTGTATTTGTTTTGAAGGTTTATGTGGATTATACCAATCCCCTTTATCTTTTTTTTTTATTGTGGTTGATGCACACCCGGACACAAACACTTGCAGAGTTACACTCCTTTTACTCACACCTATCGCTCCAACACTTTTGCTGCTTACCTTTGGTTGACGCCTCCTTATCTTTCTCCATCTACCCTCTCGCACTCTTCTTGTCTCCTTTGCTCTTTGCGGCTGTAAAGCCTTTCCGTGACTAGCTGTCATTAATCTTCCCTCTCTAGGGGCAGGATCTTGACTGTGTGCCAGGAAGCGCTCATACAAAGCCAAGACAGCTATCCAAAAACGGAGCCGCTTTTCTTGTTTCCAGAGCAGCACGCAGCTTGCACTCTCGCTGCTGCAGCCCTCAGGGCAACATTGCCGTACACAACAAAGGAATGACTCGAAAGGCAGCCTTGCACGTCACACCAAACATCCATACATGAACTCATTTACATGCTTTTTCATACACATCCATGGGATCTCTCTCCATTTCGCCATCTCACACTGAGTAAACCTTTGCCTTTATCATGTCAGCACAGGCCAAAAATGAGATAAAAAATATCATTTTGGTAATTGCGCTACATCATTTCATTAACATTTCTGCACATTAAGTCCTCGACAAACTTTCCCATGAAAAAAACTGTCAGGGTCTTCTTTCATTTCAGTCATCAGAGCACTGAGCTGCATCTCCAAAGTGACTTGCAGGAGGGGAAAAATATCATAGTTACAAGAATGAGTTAGTCAAACACTGCTGACAATGGAGCGTGAAATGATCATGCACCTGTGTCGTATAAAGATACAGTTTACAGGAAGGAAACCTGAAACCAAAAGTCCCTGTAGATTCTTTGTTTTAGTCCGTGAACCTTTCTGTCCTTTAATCCTAACATAATCTGTTTTATTTGATCTTGTTTTATTTCTCTCTTTGTTAGTGGCCTGGGTGACCATTTAGGCGGGTGAGTCAGAGTTCATTTGCCTGAATGGGGTTCAGTAGGTGAACCAAAGTCTCTGCGTCATCCTCGGTGTGTTGGCAGCAGACTCTGGACTCTGTGTTGTCAGCAAATCACACATTACAGCAGTGGGGAGAAGAATGGATAGTAATTTCAACATTTGCCTGTAATAAAAATTCAGGCCCTTCACCATCATAAAGAGCTACTGTGAGGTTTACAGTCCATTGTTGGTGCTGTAAATGCCAGAGGAGATGAGAAGTAGGCGAGTCTGTAGTAACACCTTTTGTGTGCGGTACATTGTGCGCCTGCTGTCCTAATGTGTGTGAACATATGAATGGGCTGTGAACATATGTGTCTCGGGACTTGCTACTGCTTATGAATGGGCTGGACATTTCTTTGTTATGTTATTGCAACCTCTCCCTCTCCCTCTTCTGTCACGAGAGAGAAAAATGAGGGCCACCAGCCTTGGATGTGCTGCAGTCTCTCGTCTCTAACAAAAAGTGCCCCATATAGCCCTCATCAGCCACATCAAAACACATGCATACTTCACACAAACTCTAAAAACCACCACTGCATACTACTTAACTTACCCACTTCCCTTGCCCTCAGCTCCTTTGCACTTCCTTCACTTCAGTCTAACCAGACCACCATGCTTTCCTTAAAACATCCCCCCTATCTTCAGTGATCCAACTTCCAAAGTAAATAAAAATGAAGTGATTATAATGTTGATTTATCATAAAATACCAAAAGAAGTGTATTGTAAGAACCAGGGGCATTATTTATCAACAGTGCATAGGAACATGTGTATATTCTGTGTTACGTACAACATTTACGATGTGTGTACGTGCAAAAAAATCAGTATTTATCAACCGTGCGTACACCGGTCGTACACTCTTCAGTAAGTAATCAGTGTTGATAAATCCCACTTGTGCTTAA
>JAVQJG010112530.1:0-30805 GCA_036024015.1 Craterocephalus amniculus | reverse complement strand
AGAGAGAGAGAGAGAGAGAGAGAGAGAACAATAAATATTATTGTTATTTATGTATTTAAAAAATATGTTATTATTATTATTCCTTTTTTATTATTATTTTCTATCATTATTATTGTTTTTACTATTATTAGCAGTATTGTTATTATCAATATTATTATTATTGTTGTTATTGAAGTACTTTTGTATCCATACTCATAAATATAGGCCTATGTGTTTTCATACATAAACAAAGCATTATTTGTAAAGCTCTACTTAATGGCACACAGTAAGGGACACAGAAAGCAGGAAGTTCAGGAAACACAAGACCCTCAGAAGTAGGAACATTTTACAGAAACGTCTAAAGGCAGGTGGAGAAATGTGCTGTTTACCACAGCAATCAGTGCTGAGATTGTTGGCATCATTTCACCACTTCTTCAAGTTTTCTCTTTGATTCATTCATTCATTTAATTATTCCACAATTGGTGGTTTGAGATAAAATCATTTATGAATTTAAACACAATCATCTCAGACTGTCCTGAGGTCCAGAGGCTGCATCGTTGCTTCTTCGGCATCGTTACTTTACTCACAGGCAATCTTCTCCTCCTTGGACAGCTTCCCCCAGGCTCCTTTCTCCTTCTGCTTCAGGCTCTTATCGGCATCAGTCAGAGCATCTTTGTAGGGTTTGTCTGGCAGAGGGATGTCCACACGGTCGTAGTACATGGGCTTGGACATGTCCACTGTCTCTGACAACTCTGGAGGTCATTTTCAGGACGCAATACAACAAAAAGATGTTTTCAGATGCATTAAGGAAAATCTGGTCATGATAGTACAATAGCGCCATCTGCTGGTTCGTATTGATCATGATTATGATTTTCTGACCGTTTTAATCTGCAAGCTTCTGTTCACATCTACATGACACTCCTCAGGAAAAGGTTTTAGTGAAATAAAATCACTATGGAAACACTGAGGGGAGCAGTGAAGCCTAGATTCATCCCTCAGCCTGTTTTTTCAGAGAAACAGCAGAACCTGTCACCATCAACAACGTTAAGTACAGATGAGGATGAAGAGGAGGTACCATGGTTTTGGCTCGCCATCCTCGCGCTGCTGCTGGTTATGGCCGCCGTGGTGCGGTGAGCCAGAAGGTTTCCCACATGGACTGCAAACAGACGCTGCATCTGCAAAAAAAAAAAAACTTTATTATTTTGAGTTTATTGAAATAACGAGATTGAACATCAAACATCTGCAGTCCATCCAGAACACTGCCGTTGGTTTTAACCAGGACTAAGAGATCTGAACACAGTTTTAAAGTCTTTATACAGGTTTCCAGTCAGTCAGAGGATAGATTTTAAAACTTCTACAATTGTTTGTATTGTATATACATATGTGATATGTCCAGAGATTATAAACCTGCCAGAGCTCTTAGATCCAAAGACTCAGGTCAGCTGGTCCAGACCAGAGTCCAGACTAAACGTGGAGAAGCAGCTTTTAGCTTTTATGCTGCAAACAAGTGGAACAAAACTGCCCTTAGAGATAAAACTCTTACCAAATGTAGAAAAAGTCCAGGTTAAAAACATTACTATTCTCATGTATCTATGACTGAAATCTGTGCAGTATCTGCTGCAGTGCTGCAGGTCACATGATCATATGAGTGAAGGCTCTGCTCCTGCTAAGTTACAATGTCTGGTTTCTGATGAGGACGGCTCCCTCGGAGCCTGACACAAGTCAAACACTGAATATTGACCCCAGATTATTACTCACATAAAGATAATATTTGGGTCAAAAGTAACACGGTATTCCTTTAAAAACAAAATCCTGTATTTCTATCTGAAATATTTTCAAATAATTCAGCAATTGATCTTGACAAAGCTGAGTTAGTAGGAGATGAGGTTCTTGTGGAGGATATTGAAATGCTGGACTAATGACACTGATTAAAACATGTTTAAATACTGTCCCACACTATTAAATACTGGGCGTTTACCTGTAGTGGGGAACCATCAACTTTGAGGAAGAAATATGGTCAGAACAATATCCTGAATGATGGTGATCAGCATCACTTTAATGTTTGGTGAAATAATTACATCGTAAACGTACAACGGTAGAACTTAGGGCCGTGTTTAAAGGGATACTGTGTAGCTTTTGGCCACTAGGGGGAGCTGAACCTGTAACTTCCCACAGGCTCACTGCCCTGTGGTACAATGAAGCAGTTTCCATCCTGTTGTGGAATCTGCTGCAGACAACTCTGATTGGCTGATGGTGAAGTCATTTGGATTCAGGAATTTTTCACCATTGAAGGATCGGGTCCTACAAGTGGAGAAATGTGACTGATTGCTTCTAGTTATCTCCTGGTTTTTATGGAAACATCAACATTAGCCTGTAGCTTATGAGACATTACAGTGTATGAAAACCATAAAGCTAAACCAGCCAGTCACTGATCGTTCTGTTACTACTTTAATATTTACCTGAACGATAGGAAATGATTTATTGCATGAAAACCTGCATTACTGCTGCAAAAAGCTTAAAGGAGTCATGTTAGCTCTGGTCTGTAGCTGATTAGCTTCAACTAGCTGCATTTAGACACAAATGTATCCTGCAACGCTACCACGAAGTTACAAAGTCTAGTTTCTAAAGAGGGCAGCTGCTTCAGAGCGTTAACACTCATCAAATGCTGTATTTTGACTCCAGAAATGGTCCATCATTGCTCACATTAGGCTGATGTTTGGGCCCGAAGTTACACAATATCCTGTTAGAGTGGAGGGAAACCATTGATCAGTGAGGCTTCATTTGTTGGGGAGTGTAAAAATTGGACTCTGGAACAATGGAAGAAGGTCGTGTGTGATGAGTCCATCATGTTGCAGAGGATGGAGCATCACAGTAAGCAGAGAGGAGGATGAAATGATGCAGACATCGTGTTGAGTGCCTTCTGTACAAGACAGTCTGACGTAGTTTGTAGTGCAGAGTCCATGGACCAAACAAAATGCTGCTGAAATTTTAAACATTAATAAAAGTTAAAAGGGTCATCCAGTCCTCCTACAAAATCTAAAACTTGCTCAGGTGTTGCCTTTCTATCTTCTTCAAATCAAAACAAAAATCATGTCAAACATCTGTGCAGCAAGAAATCTCATTTGTGCCACAATAATATAAAAAATGCTTAAAAGGTTGTTCCAGGGGTCATCAAAGGTCAGACAGCCATTTTGGTGTAAAATGACCCTTTTTTCTAAATTCATGCAAACATCCCGCCCGCATGGCTTTGAATTTACAGAGTGAGATATTAGAGCGATGACAGACAGTTGTATATCAGATATTTTTATTGTTTTAATGTGGAGGTGGGAAGGCACGAAGAAGCCGGTTGGTTGGGAACCACTGGAGGAGCCAAGCAAAGTCTAAGCATGAAGAAACAAAAGAAAAACAAAAAAGGTTAAGAAGGCTGAAGTATGCCAATAATCCAGTAATCCCAGTCCAGTAAGTCCAATGTTTAAATTATATGCACAACATAACTATACACTAAATGCCAAACCTTCATGCAGTGAAATCTTATTAATAATAAAGCGAATCTAAGTGCTTAGCTTCGGAAAGAATATCTCATTTTAAGTTGTATTTCTAACTTCCTGAAGGGCAGCAATAAGTTCAACCACTGGTTCATAAGTCATAAAGCTATTTTTGCAGATGCAAATATGAACATATTTTTCATGCATTTGCTGTTGCAGTAGTGTGAATATTTACACTGCTTCTCTGTTAAAGCAAACAGCCTCTGCTGTTATTTACAGAACCTCATTAAGTGATTTATTAAGGTGGCCTGCATGAATGCCAAATCCCTTCTTTACCCGTCTGGCCGCCTCCTTATTTCTCACTGTTAATCACATCCTGCGCTGTTACCTCAAAATGAAAGGACAGCCATTAAAATAGAAATCAGCTTTAAGATCTTTGGCGCTGAAGGTTTGGTCTGCTGGAGCTCTTCATGCATGCAGAGGCAACGCTGCAAGCTTTGAAGTCACGCTGATGTTTACCAGGAGCCCTTTGCAGAGACACAGACCAGAGGACACACTCTCCTCTGCAGGCTACCTGATCATGATGTTACACCAAGTCTTTATTACAGAGTTAAAGGATTTATGCTGCATGTAAACAAGTTTCTGCACAGCTCTGTATTTGTGAGGAAATCCATTGCCTTTCTGCAGCTCTACTTTAATGCCCCCCAACGGATTTGGTTCAGAAAACCAAAAAGAATCCCTAAGCTTGGTCTGCTTATCAAACTGGTCCTCAAAACCGGTTCCCCCCACACAAAAAGACACACACACCCCCTGCACACACACTGTAAAACAAAAGAGGTGGACATTGGCTGCGAGTCAGTTTAAGAGTTCATTTGACCTTCTTCTGGTTTGCTGTTGCTAAAATAAAACTTTCATTGCATTTGCAGAACTTTCTGATGCATTAGAAAAGTGAGATGGAAGTTTTCATCAGCGATACTGTCGAGCTTTCGTGTTTTCTTATGTTGCACAGTTGTTTATTCCTGCAAGGACGTCAACCAGGAATTACGATGCAAAGTCACTGAAAGGACTCCTAACTGTTCTCTCTTCACTCCTCAGTACCAAACAAAGGTTTAGGAAACGTTTACTTTGTCTCCGGAGCATGTTTGAACTTTGCATGCCAACAAACTTCCAGAAATCTCTCCGCTCCGACTGTGTGACTATCTTTCCTGCACGTCCGCACGCCCTTATCTATTTGTAATTGGAGTATATGTGTGTGAGTGTGTGTGTGTATGGGGTGGGGTGGGGGGTTCGGTCTCTTCTTCGATCTATGCCCTCAAGTTCACCGTCTGTTTATCTGACCTAGCAAAGACAGATACTCACAGTCGTCCTGAGGGTGGAAGATGGAGCAGCAGAAAAAGGCAAATCTTGGGAGATCTCGGCCTTGTCTCTCGTCCGGTCTCTGCTCCTAACGGCAAGCAGGAACTAAACGGTGGGCGGTGATGGAGGCTTCGTGGGAAGCAGAGGGAGAAAGGGAGGGAGGGAGCTTTGAAGGAGGGGGAGATAAAATTGTACAAGTAAACATCAAGCAGAGCATGGAAAGGACTGGCAGAGAGAGAGAGAGAGAGAGAGAGAGAGAGAGAGAGAGAGAGAGAGAAAGAGAGAGGGCTGAGTTCAGCACTAAAGTGACACAAGGACATTCAGTCTGTCTTATTTCCTCCTCACAGTTGGGGTCCTTTTGGGAAATTTCATGAGGAAATGTGTGTGAGGGTGAATTAATCCAAATGTGTGTGGAAGTAAGGAGAAAAGTTCCCCCCGCCCCCCCGCCCCCCCGCCATGGGTGCAGGTTGGCTGCAGGCCACCTTTATCCCGCGGTTGTTTGGTGGCCGGCAGCCAGGAGGGGTCATCTAAGGACAGATCGTGGTGACCTCACAGCAACCAAAACACAGCTCAGATTAACCTTCAAACATTTCCTCGTAGGACGCACTGACACACTTACTCTGCAAACACGAGAAAAACACTACAGATGAGCAAAAGTGAAAATATGTATTTTCTTTTGTTGTTGTTATGGGTTTAATATAGTGTAGTAAGTCAGGGAGTCGGTCGGGTGCCTGTGCTCCACTGGCAAACAGACTTTGTGTTATATAACCATGTGTTGGTTGGATGAGTGCAAATTCACCTGTTTTTCCTGCATCTGTCGGCCAAGTGGGGCAAAGTACAGTCAGACTCATTGGGCAGGAGGAGAAGAAAACTCATCAATTATTATCCTGTTTATATCTCTTTGTATTTCAATTCCCCGGATAAGGTCTGTATAACTATCGTGATGCCTGTGTTTCTATTTTTCACATTTCACAGACACATGAGGCGAAAATGTGCAAAATATGTTAAATTTCTACATGTATGTGTCTCACTCTTATAAATCTGTAAAATTATAGTGTAAATTATGGAATAATCTTCAGGAGGAATTCAAATAAACAATGTCCAAACTCTGTTTTAGAAAACAATTCAAAGGAATAGAGATGACATGTAAATTTATGTTACTGTAAACCTTGTAAACTTAGAGATATGTGTAAATGAATATGTACTGTATGTAGTATGTCTGAGGAGTAAAGTATAAGAGTATGCAGAAATACAAGTGGCATTAAACTGTAAGTATATAAGTGTAGGTAGTATGTGTACTGATGTGTATATAAGTATATATATACATCTGCATGAGTGGTTGTACTTCATTTTAATTTCTTTAAATTGGGATTGGCAATTTAATTTAATTTAATTTCATGTCTTAAAGGAAGAGTAAATTATTTCACGAGTTTAGAAGCTTTACTTGAACCTGATCTTTTTTGGACTTTACAGTACTGTTGTTTTTTTGAGGTTTCTTTTGTATGTTTTGTTTTGTTTTTTCTGTTTTTATACTACTTAGTTACGTTATAGCCTTAATTACAAATGAATAAAAAATTACCAATCTCAAAAGTATGAGAAAAAACAAGGAAATAGTGCAGTTCTTGGAGAAAGGAATGAAAATGTTGGGCATTTCATAAAAACTTAAGTGAGATCATACTTCTAAAAATGTGTGGGACTCAGAGACCAAACAGGTTCGTTCATATCAAAGCAGATCAGGGAAAGTCTACATCAGCAGCTGTTAAATAAGAAACCAAGAGCCCTCGTGCAGGAGACTTCAGAGTCTGATGTTATGCATAAAGCTGTATTCCCAAATAACTAAAACTAATAAAGAGATGAGTTTCAGACAGTTTTATTCACTGATGGATGCTGTGCTACTCTGAACGGTCCAGATGGAGGACCATGTCCCAACAAGGCTGTGGAGGTTTGTTTTGGGCAGGAATGAAGGGGACTGAGATGGTAGGCCCTACAGGGGGCCTGAGGATATCAAGATAAACTCTGTAAAATATGTTTAGTAACTGCCATGTTCCTGCCGTGGTACAAAAGGAAGAGAAATTCCCTCTGCAATACAGATAACACCATCCCGCTGAATCTTTGGCTGCTATGGGTATGAAAGAGAAGAACCCATCCCCACTCCTCATCCTATTGAGACTATGTGGAGCATCCTTAGAAGGAAGATGTATGGGGATGCAGGGCAGTAACAGCAACTCTGGGAGGTAATTCACCAGAATTCCCAGAATTAGGTTATTTCCACTTTGAGATCAAGGCGAAACATATCCATGGACTTCCAAGTTCAGCTATGACAGGGTTATTAAGGTAACGTCAAAGAGCTCCTACTGTACATTATCATCGAACTGAAAATATGTTTATATTTGTTTTAAAAAAGGATCTCCTATGTTACTGGATTTTGACTGCTCTAAAAAGTTTGATGATTATAAGGTTATATTTACTGTCATCTACCCAGATTATTTGGAAATGTTAAAAACAGCATTAACAGGATGATTTAAACACAATGTTCTAAAGCACGGGCGAGGAAGAGGAGGGTACTAGACTATACTGACTGCTGGGATGCATAATTAAATGAACTGAGTTGATGACAAAAAAAAATAAAACAGAATATCCTGGATCAGTAATGTAGATTTGTGTTGCACTTTACGGCTGATCGGACTCAAAGCACCTGCTTTGATTGGCTCCACTGCCATACTTGGTGATGGTGAGCTACATGAGGAGCCACCGCTGGCAGAAACATGCCAACAGCCTCACCACCACCATGATGCAACACTAAAGGGTCAAGTGTCCTTGCCAAGCCACAGATGGCTGCGTGAGTGGGATTCAAACCACCAACATTCTGGTCATTGAACAACCTGCTCTACCACCCGACCCACTGCTGACTTGTCCATTGTGGATTTCAAGGAAGGTAAAGGATTATTGACCTGTCCTAGAAACATTTATTTTCGTTCATTTTTATAGACTGTGTGGTTGTGAAAAGGAAGAAAAAAAGTGTTAGTTGGATTCTGTATTTGTTGTAACCATGCTACTTGGAGCACGGTGGTGGCTGCATCATCAGCTTTTTGTCTGGTGGTCATAACGTGCATTTCATGAGGCATTTCCCGAAATGGAGCGTCATCAAACCGGACATGTTTCCATCTTTTATTGTCTAGGCTTTGTGAACTGTAGCCTCAGTTTCCTGTTGCTAGCTGACAGCAGTGTCCCCCCGGTGTGGTCTTCTGCTGCTGCAGCCCATCTGCCTCAAGGCTGGACGTGTTGTTCATTCAGAGATGCTACGCTGCACGTCTGGGTCAGAACCAGTGATAACACGAGGTTCCTGTTGCCTTCCTACTATCTCAAACCAGTCTGCCCATTCTCCTCTGACACCACAGTCCACATAACTTCTGCTCAATGGATATTTCCTTTCTTCAGACCATTCTCTGTAAACCCCAGAGATGGTTGTAATAAATCCTAGTAGAGCAACACTTTCGGAAATAGTCAGAACACCAACCATGCCACTTTCAGATGCTCAGCTTGTGATACAGCAAGACATCTTAACTGTGTCCGAATGTGCGAGTCATTTCTCTGATGGAATATTTTTAATGATAGTTTGGATTTGATTTGGAACGACATAATGTCATGGAGAGTTGCTGTGGTGAGACCTGGTCACGTGATCTGCACGGGGGAGAAAGCAGATTGTAAAATGAATGGACAAACCTTAAAACCACGTGACCCAAAGATTTCTAAAGAACTGAAATGAAGATCATTGGGCTGTTCAAAACGTCGCCATCTTGACAGCATCACTCTCGAGACTTGAAACCCAGCAATAGTCGAGGAGGAGGCACGGAGAGGGGGGCTGTGACCTTGGTGAGGGATGATTGACATCCATGAAACCCTGAGCTATGAGCTAATAAAGCTAACCCCAAGCTAACAGGAGCTAACCAGCAGACAAAGGGAGGCAGGCTAAAGATAATCCGCACTGTTAGCTAGCTAAAAACTGCGGTTGTGCTACCTTTGGCCTCGTTTTTCCGGATATCTGGCACCTGTCAATCAACAGGAAACACCCTAATTATGAACAAGTTTAGGATTAAATGACATCTTAATTAATGAGTTAGAATTTTTTATACTCCCCCTACAGCTGTCATGACTGTAATCCTGACCTTTTAAAGCTAAAATGTTTTTTTAATCAGGCTGCAAACATGTTTAATTCTGCTGTAAAGTTGGTCTTTTTAACATTGAGGTCTATGGGGAATTGCTCTGTTTTGCAGCAGCACCTAGTGGAGGAGGAGGGAACTGCAGTTTTTGGCACTTACGCATAGGTTTCACGTTTCTAAGCCGGACGATGAGGCTTGGGAGAAAGTAGTGAGCTTTGTGTAGAGTCAGTATCAGAATGAGTGTCCTGTCTCGTCTGCTATGTAGTGAAGCCCTATGAAGTAGAATGAGGGGGGGCATAGGGTGCACGGTCGGACACAGCCCACCATGGCAACGTGGCTGAAGTCATTAAGTTTCTGCCATGTGATTGGCTGAGTAGATATTTGTGTTCACAAGATCTTGAACAGGTGTTCCTAATGATGTGGCTGATGAGTGAAGATTAACCTCCAATACAGCAGACACTGTTTAGAAAATACAGAGAGTCTAACAGGTAATGTCGCTGTTGAAGTAAAAAAAAGAAAAGTATTTTGGTGAAAGTGTTTGAATTCTTCATAAAAGTTGGATAAAATTCTAGTTTTAATACCTGCGTTTATTATGTTAAAACCAGTGACATTCAGTCTCCAGTTTAGAGGAGTCAATTACATTCTTCCTTCTTATATAGTGGCGGTCATTTCCTCCTTATGAATGTTTGAGTAGCTAACTGACTGAATTAATTTCCCTCAAAATGCTTAAAGAGAGAGTAAATAAAAAGCTATGCTTTTCATGTGTAACAAGTGCCAGCTGGGGGTTGGTGGTTGACTTCCTGATTGGGAAGGAAGTGGATAAAAGAGGCAGGAAGTGGAGGGAAATGCCAGCTGTAACCTATTGAGGCTAGGTGATGAGGTGAGCCTCATGTCAAGGATGAGCTTGGTAAGCAGTCTTGGTTTTTAACATTAGTGTTTCTTTTTGATAACCAGATTGCTGTTAGGTATTTTACTTATTGTTTGAAATTTCAGTGTGGCCGTACAGGATTTTAGAGGGCAGTACGCTACGGTTTCTGCGTATGGGGGATGCCAATACGTCAGGTGACGTAAAAGTAAATTTTATATTTGTTTTTAATGAAAGACTGAATAAAGTTGTTTCATTGGCAGATGTGTTAATTGTGTTTGTTTTTATTTTTTCAGTTGCTGGAAGGCTAATGTGCCACTTTTTCCTGCTGTCCTAAATTTGGTTTAGTCTTTTCTGTGCAGTAGTTCCACTTAAAGAGGGGTTCTTGTGAAAGCGTATCTGTACAGTGGACTAACTACTGCCTTATTTTGTTTTTGTTTGGGTTACTCCTCCATCTAAGCATAATACAGTAGGTTATCACACAGCTCAGTTTCTGGGCTCTGTAAAACCAGTGTGAGTTTGATGTGTCTTCACGTGTGAGGATTTGTAGTGGAAACCTCTTACGTGTGATGTGTCACTTCCGGGTTTTTGGTTATGTGGTTATGCCTAGAACTGTAGACTGTGTGACATGCTGGAATTAGGCTGATGAGGAGTCTCTTGTCATTTTGTTACTAAAACCTTTCTGATGATTTGAAGCTTCAGAGGTGTTATTTTGACATTTGCGTAGTTAGAACCTGCTACACATGCTAATGTTACTTTGTTTAAATGTTCACCATAAAGCACTTTATTTGTTTCTACAACTGTAAAGAAATACGAGATTTATTCTCAAAGTGCTGTAATAATTAACGATATACATTTTAGTCACTTTACTGAGTCCGATCCACTTGACATATAACGCACATGGTTGCCTGTGCGCTATATAATAGTTTAAGATATAATATAATTGTTGAAACACAGATGTTCCTAACACAGCCCCCAAAAAAATGGACTTCAGAAAGAAATTACAACACTTGAGAAACAAATTACACAAATGTATCTGAAACTTATCAAAGAGATGTAAAAAAGACACTAAAAGAAACAAAGATTAACAAAAACTAGAAGGAATGACAAATCTAAAAACTATTTTATCGGTAATGCCACTCGTGTCCACCAAGTGGCAGCACCACACAACCGATGTGGACCAGCACACAGCTCTTCATTAATACAGAGCATGGTTATTGTTAGAATACCCCCAGCTGGTCCATGTTGTATTTAACAAGCACTCTGGTTGTACATGATAAAAAGTATTACTTTCACTGAAAAGTAAAAGTTGATGAAAACATCCTTTTGGTCTTATTTATTCTCCAAACCACTTATGTTTCATTTTCTCCTGTTTGTTATATCTTATAACACCCAAAGTATAACTGTCGGCACAACTGCAGCAGACATAACTTAATATATTCATATGAAATAGTTTACTTTCTATGCAGTGCATATGATTTGGGCTCTATTTTCTGTAATTAATACTACCTAGAAGTTTTCCTGTTTTTCTGACTGAGAAAATTCTCGTCTGTCAGTGATCACGAGGTATCTACCCATCAGGTTTCCTTACCGATGAAAACTATTTGTTCAGTTTTTCTAATGAAAATTATGTGAAGCAAAGAAACACTGCAGGAAGCCTTTTTTTCACAAATCCAGCCAGAGCATCCTATCTGATGATAAAATGACAGGCTGATGAGATTTATTCATCCTTCCAGACGGAGAGCTGCTCCTTCGCTGACATTTAAGGAGGGTGCTGCGTCTGTCCAACAAGACGGCAGCTGCTGGGACAACATCAACATAGCCGGGCACGCGCCCCTGATTCATTTATGGAAATTAGATGAAGACCGTGACGGTGCAGATACCCCCTCCTCCACCACTCACACTCTGTGCTTCATCTCCTGTGGGGATTCACCCCTCTTTGACCCTCCCAGCAACGCCCCCACTCCTCGTCCCATTACAAATGAAGGTGTGTCTTGTCTCCTGAGGAGACGTTTGTCATCCGTCATCTCTCTTTGTTTAGCCCTCGCCCATCTTCCCAATCTTTTAACCGTTAAGCAGCAGAAGTGAAGTTTGAAGGCTGGAGGGGGATCCGTTTATTCAGTCTGGTTTCTTTACCAAACCCCACACACACCCCCTGAAAACAGCCCCAATGGCAGATATCAGCTTATCTACTCAACACGTTTCTCATCTGACATCCTGACAGAAGATAGATTCAGCCCACAGCTTGATGCCTCTCACTATTTATGACGAGTCACCAAGGGACCCTTGTCATCTTTTATCTTCCTCATTTCTTTGTGAATACAAACCGTCATCATGCCGTTCTAATAAATTCCCTTCAGTTTCCTCTGTACGAAACTACCTCTGATCTCCTGCAAGTTTTCTGTCTCCTCCCTTTAATCAAATACAAGATAACGGGTCTGCAGCCAATCCTGAGATCCACGGGGCAGAGAGGCGGAGGGAACACCGACTGTCATCACAATGTCTGCAACAAACCTTTAATTCCTCTAATATTGCAAATGTAGGTCAAAGAACCCCGCTCCGATGGTGCGTGTGTGTGTGTGGCCTCGGATTTCTCTGACACTGCTTGGCCCGGTAATGTGTGAAAGCCTCAGGCTCGTGCCTGGTTCTGGGTCTGCCCAACATCAGTATGTCCAGGATGCAGATGTTTTTCTGGACTTTAGAAGAATATGATGTGTGTGTGTGTGTGTGTTGGCATCTGAGTGTACATGACTGCGTGTCCCCCTCCATTTCCACCCCGGAGGCATTGTGCATAACTGGGTCACACTCCCATCGCCCCCATACTAACGAAGCTTCTCCTCCTCGTTCCTCGTACCGCTGGCTCCTGTCGTACTCTGCCCGACTGTGTTGTGTTGTGCTGGTGGGCTCTGTGTTCTCGCCCCCCTTGCTGGCGTCTCCTCAAACAGAACATCCAAAGCATGACTAAGGATGAAAGGGACTGGTAAGCGGCCATGATCGCATGCTTGCAATGCATGCTGAATCCACAATGGCAGCATAAACATGCAGACTAAATCAGATTTTGTCATCTTTCTTGCATGCACTCCTCCTTTAGGCACACTTGTATTTTACATCCTCTGCATCCAAACATTTCCTGCTGTTCGATTGTTTTGGAAATAATGCTGGCTCCTCTTTTAGCTCAGCCCAGAACTCCCTGGATTAGATGTTTCTGTGAGCCCTCCATCTTCCAAGCTCCACATCTAAATATCCAGGAGATGTCCCTGAACTTCCCTCGGGTTGTATTGGAAGCAAAAGTAGGCCGGAAGTTGTTTAAGCAAATTTCTTTAACAGCAGGACCGGATCAAGCCTCAGCAGTTGGTAAACGTCCAAATCATCTGTGACCCACCTGCTGAATGTGGTCTTAAAAATTAATCTTCTAATACAGCTGCTTTATATTGAAATGATTAGTTTTATGAGGAGATCAGGCTTATGCCCTGACTTCCTGGTTTATAGTACCACTGAACACTGGGAGGTTTCATTGCATCAGGTCCACCAGTTGCTCCATTAGCCCACTGCAGGCGGAGATTTGCTCTTACAAAAAGGTACAGAGTTCAGCAAAGAGAGAATAAAATTCATCTTTCAGTGTACCACTCCCCCCTTCACCCACGACACCACTATGATGTTCGTACTGACTCACCGGACCCGACTGGAGGCTGCGGTGCAGGTTCATGAGTAATCAATGAGCCATTAAAACTGCTAAGTGATTAAATCTCATTCTGTTGTTATTTACAACCACATTAAAAATAAAGACAGGTTTCAATGCTCATCTTTATTTTTATTCTCACCATCCATTTCCATTTGCAGCTAGTTTTTCTGATCTCTCTCTGTGTCTGCAGGTCGTCTCCACTTTCAGGCATTTACCTGCAAAATACGTCCAGCATGGTACCTTCTTTCAGCTCATGGCAGTTTAATATTCTATTAGACGAAATAAATTAAACTTTTTACAGTTTACACACACACATTGAATCTTATTGAGAGTTTTTAAAGCATATTCTTCATGACAACTTCAGAACAAATCTGAGAATATTTGTAAGAAGATATTGATGAATGGGGATCATCAGGGATGCTTTGATGCACCGGCACGTCTTCTCAGTTCAGTCTCTGACTGAAAGAAACTAAATAAGATCAGTTTTTTTGGTTGTGTGTGTACCTACAGGAAGTAAATGAAAGTCCATAAATTCCTGGTTTTCCCAACAAGAATCATCTCTTACCCAACAGAAAGTATCCTCCTGTTTGTGTTTACACTTAACCAAAGAGCAACTAAAACTCATGACAATGCTGCCTTCATGTGGTATGGAAAAGATGATCCTTTCCACCTGTAAAGTGGAAATTACCTGTGCATTGTGTTCAAGTGCTTTTCATGTTGTTGTGAAGAGAAACATGGTGGACAAAAAGCGAACAATGATTAAATTCATTTTAAAAATTACATATACATATATACATTAAGTTTAAATGTATATATACTACATAAAAGAAGGTATGCAACAACATTGAGTAGGCTACAAACAGCAGCAGAGAACATTTAGCATAATGTAATATTTACCAAACACAATCATCTCGCTGCTCTCCGCCATGTTGAGAGGTCAACTTTCGGGAATCATAAGATTTTTCCTGTTTCCCAGTGGAAATTACGACATGAGTGGGTGTTCATGTGCAATTTTGTCGTCGGTTTTTGGTATTTACCATAAATACGATAGCACATGAAGGCAGCATGATTCCTTTAGGGCACCGGTACTCATTTTGGTCCTACTGGGGCCAAAGTCCAGCAGGGTTTCAGTTTATTCCTGCTTCAACACACCTGCATCAGATTAAATTGATGAAACAGCCAATCAAGTTCTGCGTAATGACTTGTTAATTTGAGTCAGGTGTGTGGGAACAGGGAGATGTGGAAAGCCTGCTTGATTGCAGCCCTTTATACTGAGCTGAGTATCAGTGCTTTAGGGTAAATTAAAGCTCCCAAAATAAGTTTTTTAATTCACTGTTTACTGAATCATCAAAGCTTCCATTACAAAAAATGATTATTATGCTCATTTGAGATGGAAGAAAAAATCTAAACAAAAAAAAACAAGACATGAACAATCATCTGTTCCTGTCTGAAAAGAATAAATGTGGCTAAAATTAACTGACATGTAAGAATCCCTGAATTTGTTCCCAGTTAGAAACCATTTTAGTGTGTTACCTCTTACAACACAACACCTAACTTATTCATTTCACCTGCTAACAAGTGAGCAAACGGCTGACATGCCAACTAATTTATCTCCTAAAGTTAAGCCCGGACGTTTCTACCCTCACTCGTAAAAATTAAGTAAATTTTTTTAACTCCTTGAGGCTCAAATTTAGAGGTAACTTTTCTCGTAGTGAGTTGTTAATTTTCAGGTTCAAACGTTAATCTTTTCACCTGAGATCCTTGTTAAAGGCAAACAGCATATTTCTGAATTCCAGTCTGACCCCCGAGCTGGTCCTAAGGTATCTGTGGGAATGCATTCGAAGTCTTTCTAAGACTTTAAAATGATAGACCCTTTCAGAATAGTTGCATGACAGAATCCCTTTTCTCCTGGAAACCCTTCACCTTTAATCCTGGTTTAAGCATGTAGTTGCTGAATTGTATTCATGAGTATTCATGCGAGTCTGCATCGAGTCTGAATCTATCTGCTGTGCTATACCATAAGTTCAGCTCATCTCAGGTCTCATCTGTAACATGCTGTGGCACACATCGCGATCATTAAATCATCGTCTATATGTCCATTCACCCGATGAAAGACTTCCACTGTTTGTTCTTCCGATGATGACCTGAATAATGTGCCTGATCAGCACCGAGGCTTCTTCTCTTTGTTTTTCTCCGCCTCTTTATTTTCTCTCTCCCTCAAGCTCTTCCTCTCAGTTCCTACTCTGATAGTCCATTTCCAAAGTGGGGGTCTGGTGTGGTGCGATAACGCTGTCTGTGTTTGTGGACTTGGCTTCATCAGGTTTTCCTCGAAGCGAGATATCTCACCCTTTTCTTTCATTAAAGAAAGTGAGGTTATCTAGCTGCGCCTGTGAAAGTATGCAGGCAGACAGATACACACTCTGCTTTTAGACTGCTCAGTTTCTTAGTTTATTTTTCTTTGACTGTACTTTTTTTTTTTATAAATGAACATAAACAACATAGAGAAAAACATAAAACAGTCACCTACACATTCATACAAACATAGTGATAGAGGTGAGGTCACAAAAACAATCAATTTTTTTAGTGTTGCAAATGCTTATCCATCTGTAGACTTAAAGAAAAAATATCAACCAGTCTGTCTCCGTTGGAGCTGTGGCCTGCTGCCATTTTCAGGTCACAGCTTTCTTACTGGCTGCTGCTGATATTTTCAAGTCATTTGTCTTGCATTGGTAAATTGGTTGCAATATTGACTGAATTGATTGCAGAAAAAGATAATATCGTTACAGCTAATTTCATCTGCAAAAATATTTTAGACTTTTTTCATGTATTTGTGCAACAAACAGACATAAATCAATTCAATATCTTGTTACCACTGTGATTGCACATTAATGTGTAGTTATCCGGTTTCTTAGATGGTTAGCGTAAGTAAAAAATGTCAGATTTATCAGATGTACTGTATCTGGCAGCAGAGAACAGACAAATATTCCTGCATTAGCCAGCTCCAGCAAGATACAGGACAGCCCTCTGGCTGAAAACAAATTCACCTCCATACAGTGAAATTAGGAGATAATGAGAAAAATGAGTACAACCCAGAGACCGAATGAAGAAAAGGTTACTGGCCAGTTTTCCAGGTAAATCATGAAGCAAATAATTTAGGTTATTTGCAATCACTACATTTCTCCTGAAAATATTCCATGATATATCGTACATGTGAGAGAACTCCAGGGTTTCGTCCCTGCTTTTTGCAAATTATGGGGTTCTGCTGGTTTCCTAAGGCTAAGAAACAGTGGGACTGTTCACTTCTGAGTGTGAAATGGATGGGATGTAAGTCAGCCTCTCTAAGTCTGCGGCCATGGTGCTGTGCTCTCTCTCAGTTGGGAAAAAGTATCTCAGGATCTTGTTCAAGAGTGATGGCAGGTTGAGAGATGGATTAATAAGGTAGTGAGGATGCTGAACTGGTCTGTTGAGGCGAAGAGAGTGTAGTTGAGAGGTTCAGTTTACTGATCCATCTCTGTTTCAAACTTCTTGAGATTTGAGTAGAAACATAGAGAATGACGTAAACGTAAACGAGCAGCTGAGATTAGTTCCCATCAGAAGGTGGAGATCCGGTGAGGAGCTCAACCAGCCAGCTGGACCCTCCCCCAGTGTGTGTCGTATGAACTGGATAGCATTAGATATGTCAGCAATGCAATGGTGTGATGTCATAGCAGCGATGCAGAACATGACACAGAAACAAAGTAGTATGGCAGCTTGGCAGTTCATCCAGCAGTTCCTCTTCTTTCTTCTTGTCGTCTAGCTTTAAACAACCAAAATTCCTACGCTGTGGATGTCAGAGGAAAAATGACAAGACGGTGGGTCTGCACAAATTTATTATTATTTGCACCTCTGACTTCCAACAACGTGTTGTCTGTAACCAGCTTTACAAAAAAAACACATCCGGTCCTTCCCGGAACTTCCACCTTCTTCACAACCGTGTGGTTTGTGTGTGAGCTCTAAATGAGTGTCACCACAACGCCATTTAAACATTGCCATTTAAGCCATTCCTGCTTTTGGTAAGGTTACGATCCAACACATCCAACGCAGTGGGACACGACGAGACAGACGTGCTGTTGATGTCAGGTGGCCATCTTGGTACAGTACTGTTTGTCCATTTGTTATTTGTGTCAGAATAAAGGGGCCTTAGCTCTGAATTGTCTTACAGATGATTAAAGCTAAATCTGAATAGTTAATTTTGGCTTGATGGGGGTTGTAAAGTTTATTAAGAATAAAATCCAATGTGCTGAGCTCTTGCTTGTCAAACTAAGTTAAATGAGACCAGACCAGATGGTTCAATGTCTGACTTACATCCTGTCTCTTCTCTGAACTCTGTCCTGCCAGTAAAATTCAGTGCCATGTGGGCCTTTTTCTCTTTCTGCTCCTCGCTTCCTCTGATAATGTCCTCTTGTGTTTCTTTGCTGTAACATGATGACTTGCAAACTTGAGCTGGAAAAAACCATGAAGTGTGATTTTTTTTTTCAGCCTTGAAAATCTCATGGCAACAACAGCTCCAGTATCAGTGTGGCATCAAAATGGCTCACAAGGACAAAGTTTTAAAGAGACATTATTTTCTCAGCTACCCTATCGACGGGTAGCTCAGCATCTATCCTGGATCCTACCTGTACTGGGAGCCAGACTGGAAAAAAATATCTTTTCTTAACTCTTGTCTCATCTCTTAGTCTTCTCTGGCTCTTCTTTGTTTCCTCTCTTTCTCAAATAATGTCTTCTAGTATTTCTTTGTGGTGTGCATTCATAATGAGGGTTTGTTACATTTGCTTGCTAGCAACCCTTTAACCTTGTTTATCTTGCTGGAGCACCAAGACTCAGGGAAGAGTAGTATGAGGTAAACAGATTCTCACCTAACTTACTACATGTTGTTGATGGTCTTGATGGTGTCTAATTGTCTTTGCAGAAGAAAACTAAACGGGGTTAGAGAGGCCTGACACTGCTGTCCAGATTTAAAATCAGTCTGGTTTTCAGGGTTTCTCTCTCCTCTGTTAATATTCTTGTCAGGCTGTTTCTAACTATTGTTGGTTGGTTACCATGGTTGTGAAAGGTCTGTTTTGTCTATGTCCTAAAGGCTGTGAACCTTCCCCTGTGTGTCAGGAAACGTTCACTTCCCTTGATGGATCACCTATGGATACAATGTCAGGGTTCTGACCCGGTGGGGCTCCCGAAATTAACTTAATATAAATGAATCCATAGGACTGTGCTTTCCTGTGTGACCTCTGTTTTATTAAGGGGTGTAAATCACCCAGGGCCTCAGGCGAACGTCACAGGGATAAATCTACATCCTTAGTGCTGATGGTTTTCATGCTACAGACGATAAGAGGATTTTAGATGGTCAGCTGCTTCAGATGTGCTCATAACTGGAACCAGTTCAACAGAAGCAGAATAAGATCCTGGCTGGATTGGTTGCTCTGGACCACAAAAGAAACTGAGACAGCAGATAATAACCAAATCTCACGCTTCTTTCATTTGATACAGAGATTGATTTTGAATGATGGTTTCTTTATTTATTAACCTGTATTTGGGTTATTAAGTTTCTGCCTGATCTTATAATCAGGATTTCTTTCTTTGCATTAGTTGATTTTCTTGTCTTTAAAGAGCTCATTGCTTGTTCTCTTATCACATCACGTCTTCCTCCATTAAGCAGTGGTCAACCTATATTCATAGGTCAATTAGTATTATTCATTACCAGAACAGGGTTTATAGCTGTCCTGATTCTCTGAAAGTGACTGAGGTTATATTTCAGGATTCACCATGAAGTCATGCAAAAAAAATGAAAAGTGTGTTAAATTTGCTGAATGTCAGACTTTAGCGATCGCCTCATTAAAGGTTGGTTAGAGTCCTTCTCTCTTAGCTTCTGCTACTTTGTGGGTAAATTACAGTTCAAAAGCCTAAAGAGCTTTTTGTTGTATTGACTGGTGCTGATGAGTAAGAACCTGACAACATCATCAGATGAGCGGATTTTAGCTGGAGCTATTCAGCAACATGTCATACTATAGCAGTCTTTATAATAAAGACCTTTATGAAGAATTTAGGCCATGACAGGGTAAAACAGCCAGTTGCTGTTTGTTTACACCAACCACACGTAGCAACAACGCAATAAAAACACCAAACTGTGAACTTACACAAGCAGAGACAATGCGTGATTGTCATGAAGAGTCTTAATCAGCCATCCACACACAAACAAGTCTTAAACATCCAAGATCTTCATTGTTTTTATCTGTTGCATCATGTACAAGCTTGTTTGCAGCAGCAGGATATCTGGGAACTGAGCTGCTGGGAAAAACTCATCTATCCTGTCGCAAAGCTGAACTTTTTCATCTTGCGCTTTAACTTGCGCTTCATTCATCGTTTTGGATTGTTTAGCCTCCTAAAGTTACATGGTTCAAGCTTCAGTTTTGCTTTATGTCCTGCTCAGCCACTGATTAGTTTACTTATTTTGTGTTATGTAGATACTTTTACAGAGGTGTCCATCTGCATTACACCCGCACATACAGGTATTTTAAGAACCGGTTCTTATAATACTGGCTTCAAATGGAAATGACTGTACACTTACTGTATGATTGCTTGAAAGTCAAGGACCAACATGTTGTTAAAAGCTGTATGTTTTAATTTTGTTGTTAAAAGCTGTATGTTTTAAATTCCTCACCTAATATGAATGATTTTTTATCCTTCTTGCCGGATATGATGCTTCACTGAAATGATGCTTTTACAGTCACCTTTAGGTCTACTGTAACTTTTAAATATCTTAAAACTTTAATAACTTGTGATACAAAAGTCTTGGACCTTATGAGGAGATGTGATTAAACTAGCACTGCTTTTTATTTACAGGGGAAAGAAAGCAACCCGCTTTCTTAAGAAAGCAACCCGCTTTCTTGTCTTCAAAAAAGCTGAATTACAGTCATAATTTGCTGCAAAAAGAAAACGTCTGCTGTGTGTTGTATGAGGTGGACATAAAACTTAACATGCCTGTTGTGTGTTTGTGGATCAAAACCCATTAAAAAGGGATTTTGCTGGCACCCTTGGAATGATTGTGCTAATGTGATCACACATTACGGCAGAGTTGCACACGACCTGTCTGGTCATGTGAGGATGCAACTGTATGAAAACAGACTTACTGTAGGAAAAGCTGATAACCTATTATCATCAGCACAGCCAAACACACACACATAATACACACCCACTCGCTCTGTCTGAACCCATACTGGGAGATGAACCATAGGAATGTCTTCATATCCTGGATTCCAAACAGGTGACATGGAAGGAGGCCAAAGGGCTGAGCTGCTCTGACTTCATATCAAACGATGAGCCTCATAACATCTGATGTTCACACACCTAAAGATCAGCGTAGACACACGGGAACATGCTCTCTGAATTCAGTCAGTTAGATTACTCAGGAAGAGATTATAAATAGGACATTTTTAATGACAACAATAGGCAAGACGGTTTTATTTCTATTGCACGTTTGTGTTTGGGTTAATGGAAAATGTAGTGTAAAAGTGCTTTGACTGGTCAAAATATGATGAGAAAGGTGTTAACTAAGTAAAGTAGGTTTACCTTTACTGTCTGTTTTGGACGTGCACCATGGCTTATTCAGCAAAGAAACCCAAGAGGACAAAAACGGGAGGAAGTGAGGAAAAGAAAGAAATAAAGTGACACAGTAAGAGAGACTTTTACTGGTTTGGTAAAAGGTACAAAATGAGCAGCGAATCAGCCTTTGTTAGGGGGCTTAGAGCTAAACTATCCCACACTCAAGTCTCCAGCTCTATTTCCAGAATTTTCGTGTCTATGAGCGTTAATTTCCATCATGAGAAGGAGGATTGTCTCCGGCAATGTTAGTGGAAGATTAGTCCATCATCACACGATTTGCAGTAAATGATGTGGGCCTCTCACGTTGTCTTTTCAGCTAACATTAAACGTATGAGGAGACTTATAGCTTTACCCCACCCATGCTCTAATCTACCTAAAAGCTCATATCTAAAGTAAAGCAAAAGCTTTAGTAGGAAGATTGTGGCTGCTCTGAAATGGTTGTTGAATCCTGCATGATATCACACATTCAACACTGATACCATCTCATAGTTGTTATCCGGTTGTAAGACGACTGCATAAAATGGAAAAAATGCAGCTAATATGGATGAAAAGGGTTGTTTCAACACGTTTTTTAGGCAGGCATCAGTGACACGTGAGTGCACATTGTTCAGCAGACTCCACGAGGATGTGACAATAAAAATAAAAAACTAAATGAAACGCTTCTGATGTGCTTTTCAGGATGTCAGCTTTCCTTTGCTGCAAGTTTCGGCAGCTTATTGCTCGGTTTATTATATTCATCAGAAGTTAGAGCAAAGGCAGAATCTGAATATACGCTCAGTAGCTGCTGTTCGCCCTGAGCAACAAAGGTTCAGATAAATCATTATCATTATTAATAAATGTGCATTTGTGCATTTATTGACAAACACGTGTCAACCATGTCAACACATCCTTTCTAGTTTAATTAAACTCCGACTTCTCGCAGCATCAATGGCTGCATTCTCATTTTTATTATTCATTTTCATACTTTCCATAATTCATGGTTCTGCATGTACGAAGCTGAGGGTCTGCAGGGTCTCCATGCTGCTGCAGTCTTGCACGTGCCACACTCTTATGTCCTAGATTATCCGGAACACAGAGTGGGAGGGGACTGAGGGAATTGTTGGCTGATGAATGTGCTGATTTTGTAGTAAGAGGGGTAATTTAGTAGAGGGATACGTGAAGAGTCAGAGCATGCACGCTCACGTATGTCAGCCTGTTAACATCACCCTGTCAGTGCCACATTGATCATTCTGCACCTTTTAATCGCAGCAGATTACAGCGATAAATGTCAGGTTTTAAACATTTCCTTACATCAAGTAAAGATGAATGAAATCCACAGGAAGCTTTTATATTAACATACAAAAAGTTCAGTTTAAGAATGTTTATACAGGAAAAGTTAAAAGTTTGGATGCATTAATGGGAAAAGTTTGTCAAAACCTTTGACTGATGCTGTACATTAGTGGAACACTATTGCCAGGTTTTACTGTACAGATCCTGTGTGATTGTCAAAATTAAGGCCATGTCCACACAGAGGTGAGATGAGGTGTGTCTGCAAAAGTTTTGTTTTCTGTTATTAGGGAGTTTTGTTCATGGAACGAGAGTTGTTGTTGTTGTTCTTTTTAACAATTTAGTGTTTGAAGCCTTTAGAAAGAATATCTGCACTGTACGGTTAGGTCCAAGGCCCATTTATGTTCCCTTTATCTACTTAATGTCACTGCTCTCTTACTCAAATGCGTCCTTTACCTTACACGGTTGTTAGGTTGTATCCAATCAGAGGCTGGTGCGCGGTTTTGCTCACCTCTGAGTTTCCACATCAGTGGAATCAATACTAAACACGGTGACAGTGGAGATCATGATGATGGACATTCTAGGAAGGGACATAAAAATAGGTTGCACTGTGGCCACAGCATGGCTTCTTCTTTGTGTGCTTTTTTGCTTTTGTGGGTTGCACATCAGCTGTACAGCTCATCACTGCCCCCCACCAGCTGCTGGTGGTAAACTGTTTGCTCTGTCAGGCTGCTGACAGACAAAACTCTTTGTATCCGGCTTTAGCTTGGAATATAAATGGGCTTTAAGGTGATAAAGTGAACATGAAGGGTTATATCCTGCATTTTATTACCCAGGACTCTTCATGGGTTGTGATGAGCATCATGAAAAGGGCACATGCTCTGTGGATTGAATGAAAGAAAAGATTCTCTGCTACCCTTTCGTCTCCATGTTTTACATGAACACAATTACAATAAATCTTTGGGATGTGGATTATTATACCGGATTCCTGTAAACAGGTTTGAATGAGATTGTATTTGGTTTGGATTGGACTGTATCTTTAATAATGCTTTAACAATAGAAATAGTTTAATGCAGCCACTTGTCACCCTTTTCCTTTGAGCACACAAACACCTTTCCTGCCCTTCTGAATAACTCAAAATCTTAAAAAATTAATTAACAGGGCTGTGCAAAGTTCTATTAAAAAAACATTCATTTTGTTCTGTTGCTCTTCCCACAGAGGAACAAGTTCAGTGCAGTGTTATGGAAATTTCTTGTGAGTGTGCTGAGCATTTTACATTTTTAGCATGTGCTAATGCCATCTTCCTGGCTGCTGTGTAGAGACAAAGTGGAGTTGAGTGACCTGCTTTTCTTTAATTACATAAAATTAGCTGAACCAGCACTTTTTAAGACAAATACAACTTTTTGAAGATATGCAAGTGGAGTGGGGGATGGTGGAAGAGCCTGGGATGACAGAATGGAGTGATTATAGTTTATCTCTTCTCCTGGGCATCTGTAAGTTTGTGTATAATGAGGGTTGAGGTTGGGGTCTGAACATTATCTCTCCCCTGGGCTCTGACCCTAACGTTTTGGTTAAACTAAACCCTTGTGTCTCTGGTTATAACTTATAAGAGCATGTTTGGAGTGTTTTAGAGGAGTTTGGATTGGGAGACCTCCAGAGAGCATTACTGTTGTGTGCCAGGGGACTCTGAAGCTCACAGCAAAGGTTGAGCATGTGCCATAACAACACTGGTGGTGGTGACAGAGGGGGATGAATCGCAAAGGATCCGTGGCACATGCAGGCCTGACCTGCGACACAAAGCGTCTCGTTGCGCCCATCCGCTCCCTCCCTGCATCCTGCCAGCCTGCTTTCCTCCTCCTCCCTTCATCCTCCATCACCTTGTTTCCTCCTGGGAATCATCACTTGCTCGTATGGAGGTGAGGAGCAGCAGCTGGTTGTCTACAAAGAGCAGAAGTGGAGGTTTAAGAGCGGTTGATGGGTGAAAGGGGGAGGGCAGCATAGAAAACGGGATAATTGATCTTCTTTATGAGTTTTCTTTAACCTTTGGCACGAATTAGCATTATTTTCAGATGTCCTTAACTTCAGCCGTCGCCATGGCAAATTGGTTATAGAATTATTAGATTTGTTCTCATATTCTTTTTACTTAAAGCAATAATCTTGACACTGATGGCAGCTATTTACCTAATAAGACTGCAAGCAGTTTCTGCCCGAGGCTAAAAAGAAAAAAAAAGCTGCCTACAAGCACAGCTAAATTTCAGCCTCTGAAACAATCAGTTATTTTTGTACAAACCTCACAGGAGCTTGACTATTATTCATTCAGGGACTCAGCTTTAGTCGGCTGTCTTCCTCTTTTTATACACAGATAAAGCTGTAATGATGTTAAATGTTTGTTCGTTAGTGTTTTTGAGACTGTACTGAGCTCTGCAACACGACAGCAGGTAACCGTACCAAAAAGTCGTCAGAAAGAGGCTACTGTATCTGTTATGATCACTTCTGCTGTCTCTGTATCCACGTTCCTTTTTACCTGTGATGCAGATCTGAAGTGACCTTTAGGAAAAACATTTCAGAAAGTCATTTCAAGAAGATGAAAAGGGCAAAAACAAACTACCCTGCATTTGGTCGACAGAAAGTCTCTTTGTAGTTTATGGCTCTTGTAAAGTTGGTATCAAACACTTTTCCATCCCTTTAGCTGGAAGGGATGGAAGGTTTTAGACGCTTCCAGATGCAGCACACCCGATTTAAATCAAATGGCTTTCCTCACCAAATCATTGTCAAATCATCAATAACCTGCAGAACAGCAGCCCTCCAGGACCCTACTTTGTACACCAGAGGCAGGAAAGTCTGTGCACTTTCCCCTGGATGGCATCATCCTCCTGCAGTCAGCACATTTCTCAGTACAGAAACCTTCGTTTAACTCTGTGGAAGTTTTCTCTGCATCAGAGATTTAAAGAATAATGAGGATTGTTTCATTTTCAGCCTCATCTTTGATCACCTCCTTGATCTTATCAGTGACTCAGAAATTGGCCTTGGCTCCACAAGATGTCTTGATTCCTTAAATGAATCTGAAGTAGAGGAGAGATTTTCTGGAGGAGCTGCAGTACAAACGAGGATGGGTACACTGGTTCCCAAACTCTTTGTGCCATAACCCCTAAATAACATACATTAGTGTTTTTGGCATCCCCCTGCATTTACAATTATAAATAAAAAATATAAATATAAGGCTTGAAAACGGCCAGTGTTCATAAACATAATGTAGGTTATATGTTTTACATGTGATCCAGTGATAACCTGAAATAATACTGTGACCCCCATGGGGTCCCACTCCCCAGTTTAGGAACCCCTGCTCTTGCATATCGTTAAAGGAGCATAACGTAAGTTGTAGCTTTACTCCAGAAGTCTGCCCCCCCCGGCAACAAGTGCAAGATACGCCAATGTTGTGTACATGCATGGACTGCCTTGACTTCGACTACGTTGGTCTACCAGCACTGCACTCAGTCCGAGCCCGAAGTTAGAGGCACAATAAATAAATAGCCACAAGCTTTATTAGTACAATATACTAAAAACATAGCGTTGCAGTATTATGTAACCTTATTTCCGTCATACATCACCTTTTTAGTAAGCAGAAGCCAGCTGAGGGTCCCGTTTTATTCCCAGAGCAGCTCTGATGCCTTTATTAGCATTTAGCTGCATTTATGCTAGCAATGCAATCCTTTTTTATGTATTTATTGTGCATCTATCTTCGGCTTGGACTGAGTGCAGTGCAGGTAAGTAAAGGTTAATGTAGTCGAAGTCGAAGCGGACCATGCATGTACACAACATTGGCGTCTCTTACATTTGTACTTCTGGAGTAAAGCTCAACTTGCGCTATGCTCCTTTAAGGTAACTATCAACATATAGCATTACAGTTGTTTATTTTTTCCAAAATTAAGGAGAAATCATCATCACTGCAGCATTTTCTCAGACATGTTTCATCAATGCTGTAAAGTGTTTTTAGGCTGCCAAAGCACCGGCTCCATGTGAATGAAACACTCGAATGATAAAAAAAAAACGTAAGCAAACACTCCGCAACTCGACTCGGTGCGGATATGACCTTCATTTAAACCACACCGGCTCTGAACAGTCAAAGCTTTGGGAACCCTGAGCTCTTGGGGGACCGATGGTTGTGAGCCACTGCAGAGGACAGCACAGAGTTCAGAGTTCACCTCCAAGTTCAGATGTAACTTATCCACAATAGCAGACATGGAGACAGTAGATGAGACGGCGATAATGTTCGTTCAGATGCAGAAGATGACGTTGTCTGTTTGAGCATTGAATACTGGTGGCTTTTTCTCCATCTGTGTTCTTTTTGCCGGCCACATTTGAGCCATACAGCCTCCAACAGTATCCAGTTTCTACGCTAGGATGCATATCTACAAACTCAAAACAAAATGCGCACATAAAGGTTGTAGAAAATGGTTTGAAAACTCATCTGTAAAGGTATTTGTTCATAAATAAGGCTTAAGTGGACTTTTTGTGGGTATTTTTTAACATCTTAAACATCTTCTAAAGGGGATACTGCACATTAACACTACAATGTAAATTAAATGGAAAATAAACATGAACACGAACATGAATAACAACCGTTACCACCATAATGCTCATATGAGGGGGAAGCCCTGACAAAGAAGAAAAAGCAGACAGAGTCGAGCTTTTCTCCTCCTGATGTTCAACATTTTTTGCTCCATTTGGTTTTTGTCTTTTCACCAGTTGACTTCCATTCAAAACCCCGAGGGTGTCTGAGTTGTCCCCGAGGGAACCTGCTGTCAAACTCTGGTAAATCACCATCTGTCTCAACCCTGTGATCACCTGACCTGAAACGGTCGCCTTGACCTTTCCCCCCTCCGCCCCCACACACGTGCCTGCTGCCCTCTTATCCTGCACATGCACACAATAACTAGTAGCATAATAAGTAGGAGCATTTTGAAAACAAAAGTCCGTATATGGAGACCAATTGTGTCGTATTAATCCCCTACATCAGCGAAACCAAGGGGACTATCACAAAGGTCAGAATTTTTTTTTATTAAATTTTTTTTAATAAAACTGCCATTTACTGCTTGGCATCTGCAGTTTTTTTCTTTTTTATTGTCTTTTACAAACAAAAAGAAACTACATATGCAGTATTCTCCTGATCCAGTGAAGGCAAAGAGAATTTAGTTTCCAATGTGATGAAGACAAAGAGCAACATGACATAAACATATATGTAGTGACTGCTTCCTACCAATACTGTTCCCAAACAGCGGTCCTCGCTGGTGGGGGTCGGCCAGAGAAAAGAAAAAATAACAAAAACATGGCAAAAGAAATGTATGAAAATAAATATTGATATGCACTGAAACCTTTGTTTTCATTTTCAAAGTGATAAGTGGTTATAAATAATCATAGAAACATAAAGAACTTTCTGTTGTTTTAAACTAATTTCCCACCTCCCGCTATATCCGAACACATGCAGAATCCTTTTAAGATGCGGTGCGCTGACAGAGCGAGTGGTGCAGTGATGACATGAAACCTCCAGGTGAGTCTGAGGGTTGGTCAGTGGTGTTATTTACCAGTAGGCCACCCTATACCTAGCCTGGCTATCGCGACTATATTGCTGCGAGCAGATAGTCTGGGCAAGACTAATACAGAAACTGTTTCTCAGAAAGGACGGTCAATTGTCGCTGTTTGTGATTGGTCGAAGCTTAAATTAATCAAAGCTTAAATTAATCAAAGCTTAAACCAATCACAGCACTCTTTTCTCTGTCTTATGTGTAGCCAGCGGGGCTAACAAACTCTTACTGAAGCCAGTCGGGAGCAAGGCGAAAACGTCTTTCCCTCCAACAAATGTCTCTAGGGCTACTCGTTTCACATTTCACAGAGAACTGTCCGTTTAATGTGCTGAAAACAGAAACTCCTGCTGTGTCAAACGCTGCTGATGCTCCATGTTAGCAATGTTGACGATGTTGCTTCCTGTCGCGTCACTGTGTTGAGCCCACCTCTTTAGATAAGCTCAAAATTGCTTGGCTCCCACTTTTTTGGGATTTTGGAAATCGGTTGAAAAGGCCTCTTGGCCAGACTATATGGAGCTTGCGAAATTTTTGTCGCGTTAGCCAGGCTGCGTTATACCCAAAAATAAGTAGAAATGAGCTATACATCAGCAGCTGCTCCTTTCTCGGCTGTGTGGGGAGGACCTTATTGTCCACCCTGAATAGCAGGCGGAAGCTTTATTATCATGTTAATCCAGTAATAACAAAAATATGTTAATCTGAAAAGAGCACTGTCCCTTTACACCAACATAAAGAACTGATGTTTCTACAAAAAAAGCCCCATTTAGTAGTAGTTCAAGTTTATTTCTCACATGGCTGTGAACAAATAACACAAATAAACAAATAAATGTATAATATATTTGTTCTTCAGACACAGTGCATGTTCTTTTAACCCCCCATGAAGCCTGATGGTTTTTCTTTCAGGCTGCTTACCAGACCAAGACAATATGTCTGCGTGTATGTTGCCTCAGAGGAAAAATAATAAAATCTCATCATGAACTGCTTTACATGAGAATGAAAGGTCATTCAGACACTTTAAAAAAAGATTTTGATCTGTTCTCATGAAATTTTGTAGAGAACAGAAAGAGGACACTGTTTCCAAAGGTTGTAGTGTCCCTGCATCCCTATTCGCCGCTGGAAATTACAGCCTTCAGAAAAGTTTATGTCTTTTTCAGTGTTTTCAAGCTCTATCTCAAAATCCGAGCCAACAAACAATTAAATTATCTGCATGAAAAGAGGAGTGCAAGGCGTGAGCAAAAGTGTTTATTTTTGTTGTTGTAACCAGGTTTCCCTGGGTCTGAAAGTCAGGCTTTTCCAGAACAAACCTACTTATGAAAGGCAAAAGTTTGCATTTTATGTACAGGATCATTAAATGTAATGGCAGCTTGATTACACAGTAGGCTATACACTGTTGATATGTTCCTATAAGATAATATTTATTCAGCCATGTTTTTATGGTTGTTGCTACATTTGTGTAGAAATCTGTTGATTTTATTATGAGCCCACAGAGGATCTGAATGTACTTATCTAAAAACTGTTTTTTTTTGTTACATATGCATGCGTCAGTTTTTCCATTTTCATGCATTCCAGCGAGTGGAGGTAACACAGCTGTACTCTACCATTATAAAACCCCAGAGGAACGCTGTGGTTGGCTCCGCTGGAAGTCTAGTCTGCTGCCTGGGCAATCGCTCGCTCCACAACTCACGTTTCTGCTGGAGCGCCAAGTTAAAACAGGCTCTCACTCTGCTGCTCAAGACTTCAGCCAAGTGGCTTGTCATGACTGTTTGTTGCTGTGTTAGCTCAGTCAGGTGACATTTCTCTGTTTTCAGCCTGCTGTTCCATGCTGCATGGCTTGATAAAAAGACAAAAATGTGTCCAAGTGGAATTTTTTAGCCTAATACGGACACGTGGATTCCAAGAAGTCAACAACAGCTTTTCATTTTTAAATATCAGCTTCCCAAAAAGTTCCATAAATAGTCCTGAGGGAAGCTGGGGAGTGTTGATGAGGAAGACGGACGATCTGACGGAAGGCTTTGAATGGTGAAGCTGTCAGCTGTGACGGACGACTAGCTGGTCATTTCTGCAAAAGCAGCCTCAGTGCCTGTGAATAGCAGGAAACCACCCATATAAATAGTTCTCCAGTCTTAGGTCTGATGGAGAGAGCTGATAAAAACAACACAAATCAACATTTATGGTCAAAGGAAATGGGAAACACCTTGTGTTGCCAGAGAAGTTGAGTGGATGTTGTTACCCGAGTATCAGCACAGTGAAAAGGTGACTAAATATGTCACTTTTGCTTTTTTGTTCTCATTTCAGTAGAACCACAAAAATTATTAATCTAGTTAGATCAAACAAAAAACAAATCTGAAACAAGCAGCAGGGTTGAGTTACCTTGGAAAAAGGAAGAATTCCTGGTGAGATGAAGTTTCCCCCATCCTTGGCTGAAATAACACAATCATTATGTTGCACAATGGGTTGGAGCCCTATTTTCTTTGATTGAGATTTCTCTCATTTCATTTGATAGCGCTACAGGTGCTGCACATCCATGATGAGAATCTCCCGTTCCACAACATCCCAAAGGTGGAATATTAGACTGAGATGTGGTGACATTGTAGTACAGTGACCTCAATGTCATGTTGGAGATAATGTGAGCTTTGTGACATGAAGCATGATCCTGCTGGAAGCAGCAGCAGAAGATGATACTATGAGGCCAGATCAGTCTCAATAGGAATAAACTCACGCCAGGTTTTTCACAAATGCACATGCTCTGATTCACAAATATAATTTTGAGGCACACCTGTATTAAAAATTTGTAAATG
>JAVQJG010112509.1:0-22851 GCA_036024015.1 Craterocephalus amniculus | reverse complement strand
TGATGAGAATAACGGCGTTAGAATAAATGCTGTTATTAATGGTGGTACTTCATTCAATAAGGGGTAATCTAACTACTTACTCTGTCCATCGTTACAACGTCGAAGTTAGGCTACTGCCGTTTACTTTATGGGTGAAACTGAAGAATAAACTAGTGTAAAAGAAAAGGTGTTGTTGTGAGCAGGTTTTGACTGAGAATAAAGCCGCATCATGTTGGAGCCAGGAGTTATCTGCAGGAGAGGCAATTATGCATTATGATTTTGCTCATTTAAACCATTTTTAACGCGTACCCTGGTTTTCCCAGGGAAAAGTAAAACGCTAGGGCAGATGTGGGTCAGTGTGCGCTGCCGAACTCACACAAACATGCGCACAGCGCACACACACGAGGGGGAGGAGAGGTGATGAGATGTCGCAACATCCATCAGCCTGGGATTCGTCTCCTAAGGATTTTTCTAATTAATTTATTCTACAAAATTCTATTTCTATTAATTAATCATATTTTAGAATTTATTAGGGTTATTTGCGTTATAAGCGGCATTCCTGAACTTGCTTGTTGTTTTTTGCTGTTGTTGTTTTTAGGTTACGGAATAATTAGGCTAATTCTCTAAGAAATTTATTATTTTTGTGATGCTGTAACTGTTAGTAACGCAGTTACATTTAGAGAGAAGTAACAATAATTAATTACTTTTTTAAAGCAGCGTGCCCAACACTGGCAATAAGCGGCTGTTTAATGCTTGTCCGTCACATCCGGTATGTCTAGTGCTCAGTGCAGTCAGCATTTAGCCACCAAAGTGTGCACTACAGATGAAGTGCACTGCGCGCACTAAATTCCAGTGCACTTATGAAAGTACGCTGATTGAGACACGGCCAAAAACTGTTGAAATTGTGCAAGCCTATGAAACAAGGCTATGCGAGTGTTCCGCGTGTGTTGGGTAGTTAGAAACAACTTTATAGCGGAACATTACCGCCGGCAACCAATGTTTGAAACTGACGTCCCATCAGGTGAGTTTACTATGAACTCTGTCTTGTGGATGTCAACCATGGCAATGTAAAAGACACATCAAAGTATGAGGACAACAATGCATGAGAACGCTTGAAACAGACATCCTGTTTTTTAGCAAAATAGCAAAAATGGAACAAATATTGAAGGTGTCATGTACAGTGTGTGGACTCAGAGTAATTACAGCTCATTCTGAAAGTATAATAAAATAAGAGTTATTTAAGTAGTGATTAAATGTCAGAAATTTTTTTTCGATGATATAACTTTTTTTGTCATTGACCCTCGATTTTTTTACACATTGCACCTTTAATTCAAAAATATTATAAACCGTCTTCATCATATTCATTAAAAGTCTTAGGGAAAAAATTGAGCCACACTTTGAGATTATCTCTGAAAATCACTTGGCCGTATACATTTGGCAAGATTTAGTGCCAAATGTTAAACTTGACCCACATTCGTTTGCAGTACTTGCTTTTTTCCTCCAAATAGGTCTGATAAACAATGCTTATCCATGCACGACTGATCTTCAGTCTCTGTAGTGCACCGATGGGATAAAAAAGCTCATCACTGTGGGGCCGAGTGAGCCAGTGGGAGCAATCAGAGAGGACCTGCTGCAGAGCTGTGCCTTTATTTATTCTTGATCAGTTCAGCATTTTGATTCATATGCAAATAGTTGCATGACATCATCAAGTCATGTTTGAGCACTGAATACCTACTGTCATTGGATGATAGATGGCAACACTGAATAAAGCCGCCTTAACTTGCAGTTGTCAGCATATATGCAGTGCATGGCAGTGGTTGCATTTAACCATAAGTAATCCAACATCCCATAATCAAACTGAGCAGCAGAAAGAGAAAACATTTGCCTTTTCCTTTAAGAAAAATACTGTTAAACCACTTCCCCATGCTACACACAGACTTTTATCTGCAGTGATGCAGCTCTGTTAATGTGAAGAGATGATACAACACATCTGTGCAACATTCTGTGGTATCAGAAAAAAAGTAGCACCTTATTTTCTGATGTATTTCCACTCTGGGCTTTCATACACATTAGTATTGATAGTTACATAATTGTTGCATACTGAGAGGTCTATTTAATTATTATTAAAAGCCTTCTCTGTTGTTGTGTATTCATATTGTTATGTTTTCCTATCAGTGGGAAAACTAAGTGTTACATCTTGAAAAATACATAAGCCGAAATGTAATTTATTTTAAATGTTATTTTTCTTATTCCTGCACTGTTCAGCATTCTGTCAGAGCTAGATTTACGTTACTCCATCCTATTAATCACTCAAATACATAAAAGACATTTGTTAATATTTAATCAGGAGTTTAACATCCTGTTGCAACACTAAACATAATCAGATTATTCATGTTTTTCCTTTCCAGAGCAGAATCACACTGAAAGGATCAGAACAATTCAACAGGCACCCATAAAAATGAAATGTACTGTATAGACCTCACTTTAAAATGAAGAGAGTAGCTTGCATTGAATTTATTTCCTTTTAATATTGGTCCATAACTGCAATCTATGTGGAAATGTGTTTTATCTCCAGATAGTGGGATATTATATCTTGAATTATTCAAAAACTACATCAATAGATACGCAGAATTTCTGGACATAACAGCAATGCTGCTCTGCAAAATGGTTTGCAATAAACAAGCAGACTGATTGCAAATGGGAAACAGCAAAACTTCACCACCACACAGTGATGCTGCATTATGTTGGCCCTCTCTAGATTTTCTTTTCTTTTAACTTCTTGCAAAGATGAGTTGTACTATAACACTTCAATATAGAGTAAAGTTGGCAAGTAAAAAGGGCGCTACCCAAGTGCCCCGCGCGCTGTCATATCAATTTACTGAGAGGAGTGTGCAGCGGTGGGGGGAGCAGGCTGTGTCATTTTTCATTTGGGGAGGACATGTTTGCTGTTGGCTCGCTTTTTGATGTTGGGAAGTTTTCCTTAGGGGACGTTTGGGGCAATGCCGATACTATTAGATTTCCAGAGTGGCAGACTCCAAATGCTCCCCTGGTCATTTGTGAGGCTGCGTTCATTATTGCTTGAAGCTTCTGGTGCTTGACATTCACTGTTAGATTAATTTCTGTTCACACAGTCAAAGATCAGTGCAGTTGATTCACAGCTTTTTGCTGCCTCACACTTCTTCCATTCTTCCCTCACATGTAGGGTTATTCAACCGTTCCCATCTGTCGCCGGTCAAAACAGTGGTTCTTAATTCGGGGAACTTTTGTTTTTTATCCTAGAGAATTTCGTCTTGTACCTCGATTACTTTTGATGCCCATGCCTTTACAAACAACTTTGTTATTATTTGGTCAAATTCTGTAAATATTTAATGCCAGAAAAATCAGGATGGAAATCTGCCCATTACATGTGAAATTTTCTCCAAATTCTCTAAACAAAGTTATCTTTGTACCTCTTAGTGTGAGGCAATAAAAATGGCTGTGCTACACCTGATCACAGAAAATAAAGTGTTTTTGATGCCTGTTTGGTCAACAGGTGATGGAAATTGGGTTGAATGTCTTCTTTTTTTTCAGACTTTAGTTGCATGCTTTTCATCTAGCTTGTATCTTATAGTGTAAATTTGATTTTAGTCTAAACAAAAAACACTGGGATAAGCAGCCTGTTTCAGCAAGTAAAATACACAGAAGCTCACTTTTTTATATTTCATGAATTGACTGAAATTAATAGTATGTCTGCCTTAAAATAATGGTGAGGTGACATTGCATTGGACATTTTTGTTTAAAAGGCACTTTTTTTATTTAGAGTCCTGCTGGAGGACACTGCAGCGCATCCACAGGGTGAGCCAGAGATCAATCAACCAAATCTATGACTAATGGATGATTGATGAAGCAGAAGCAAAGATGCGGAAAGTTTTATTCCCTACACAGAGCAATTTGTGCCCCTGAAGCACAAGATCTCAAATCTAAGAGTTTCAATGGACCATTTCTACCTGCAAAACAAAAGTTCCCCGCTCTCTTTAACACCAGATGTTACAAACTGTTGAAAATTCTAAACTTCTCCCTGAAGTCAATAATCTCTGAAATAATATCCTTGAGTAAAAATATGCTCAAAACTCAGAGAAATAGCACAATTTATGAATTTCTAAACATTAAATAATTAAACATCTAAAACTGCAATTTTTTTTTCTTTTTTTATTTATTTATTTAAATTTAAATGAATGATTAATGCAAGACGTCTCATTATTGAGCTGGTTTAAGTTGGTGCGAATACCTTAATCACTTGCAGAATTAGTTTTAAAATGATATTCTTTTTACTGACCATTGAAGAGTTTCGGTATAAAAATCCACACGTAGGTGTGAAATGTTGCTTAGCAACAGCCGCTGTAATAGGAGGAAAACAGATGTGTGCTGTGTGTGAAACACAGAAAAGACATTTTTAGGACACCTCAGGTGTCTGACTTCTTTGAATAAAAGTCGCTGAAGCTCAGCTTTCAGAGCCCGAGTCCAGTTCAGTTCTGAAACACCTTTTGTTCCTCAGTCAGCTTGTCTAGCAGCCTTTTTCATAAAAAGCTGCGAGGGCTCTTTAGTGTCCATCTGTCTAGACTCTTTTCCGAACATGTGAGGATGGAGGGGATGTTTTAGGCAAGTCAGAACTAAAGGAAGCCCTGCCATAGGAGGTAAATCAGTCCATCTGTAAAACTGCATATGTAATTAGTAAACAGCCCATGATTTCTTTTTTTTCCTTCTAATAAACTAACAATAAATAGAGGCCCATCTTTAGCACTTTCCCACTGAACTTTAACTGCTAGGAGATTAATGGTTTAAAATTTATGTGAACATCCAGCCATATGTGCATTTGAAAAGTGGGATCTTTCAGTTTACCATTTTGTAAAGATGCCACATCTGAGGCATAACAGGGCTATGAATGACACTGTGTTCAACGTAGTATTGACAAGTCATCCAAAGAAGGTTCACTGAAGAGACAACGAGCAGCACTGACTGCTTACTGTACCTGAAGTTTCTTTTGTTAGGTCCCACACTGCCAAGAGCCTTGCTGTGTGCTGTCTAATTATATTGCCGGAGATATAATGATAGAACACAGGCTGCCCAAATTAATTGAGGCTTGCCAGTCACAGCACAAATTATGCAGCAAATGCTGCAGTGCTGCGTGTGAGAGTCCCTGCACCAGAGCCAGAGCCGGCGCTATGTCCGCTGTAGGTGCAGATAAGGGTCTGATGCGGGGCCGGTTGTACTCAAAGAAAAACCAACAAACAGATCCCTCCTGATGTCTTGTGTGGTAGGTGTCGTTGTGAATATGACATTTAATGATTATTAACCATATGGGGCTTTATTTCATTGTCTTTTCAGTCATATCTGATATAGAGCTGCAACCTGTTGCACTAATATAAATATCACAGTAACAGATGGCACTTGTTTTCTCAGTGTATGTATCCAATGTAAGCCAGTTACTCACTCTGCAGATTGCAGATAGAAATGAAATTGTTCTGAGTAGAGCCTTTATTTACAGAACTATTAGTCTCTTGACTCTAAGACCCTATGTATGTCAAATTAAGCACTCTATACTCTGTAGACCATATTGTTTTTTTATAATGAAAAAAAAATCCAAAATAAAGTTAGAAAAATAAGACTTAAAGAAAAATAAGGTGTCACATGTTGCCCATTAGACAGTGAAAACTGTTGCAAGGGCACAACTGTGGTGCATGATGCTTTACTGCCATCTGTTGCCAATACTTTCAGATGTTTTATGCAGTTGTAATGTTTTAATGATGATCCTCCCTCATTTCTAATCTTCTGCAAGGGGACCGTGGTGAAGGAGGCAAGTTCGAACAGGGCTTTAAAGACGAACCCCTGCTTCAGGTTTTAACAAATACCTTTGTGTAAAGGTGCGGCGCTGCAAACATTTGCAAGGTCCCTTAACATTGCAGGTGATATTTCATTGGTGATCCTCTGGAAAGTTACATTAATGCAGTTGCCCTGAATTAGTCACAAACCAGACAGTCTAAATGAGGATGGTGCAGATGACAAATCACTTATGATTAGTGCATTAGCCAGATGAACAAATGCATGAATGATGATTTAGGAGGTAACAATGATCACCGTATATTGTGGCTAACTGTGTTTGGAGAAAATTAAATATTTATATGTCTTTGTTTGTTTACCTCAAGTTGGGATTGCGTTTTTGTTGGTCTTGTGAGACAAAATAGTGGCTGGTACAAAGGAAACCCAATAAGAATTACATATTATTGCATCTTTACTTCACACTTACTATGGTTTCTTTTATTCGGATTCATATTTTAAGGTGTTGTGCTCTCGTGTTTGTTTGTCTAGCGATGATTATTTGGAGCTCTGAGGCCACCGGACCAAGCGCATTGGCATAGTAGTCTTTACGAATAGTCTCGTTTTCCTTAGAGCAAGGCTTATGTAAATTAGCTGGGTGAAGCATTCAAGGCGCTCACGAGAGCTCATCAAGGAACATCATCCTGTTTGCTTAGCGAGCATGCTCTCTGTGTCTCACTGGGGCAGTTTTTGCAGCATTAGTGGCCTAAACACAAGTCACTATGCAAAGCACCAAAATCTGCACCAAATGCCTTCAGCAATGATATTTTAATAATTCTTTTCGGTTCAGCATTGTTCATTTTCTTTCTACACAATGACACATATTGAAGTGTTGGATGATTTTAGTCTTTCCATTTGGATCTTGTTATATTGCTCTACCTTGGAAAATAAACAGCAGTGGGAGTATATTTTCTCAAATCTGGTACTGTTACGCTAGCAAAACTCAGAAACACAACTGGCACATTGAGGGCGTCAGTGGATGTCTTCTCCGGACATTAAGTTGCTTTTCACGTTTTTAATCTTGAATGTGTGTGTGTGTGTGTGTGCGTGTGTGTGTGTGCGTGTGTGTGTGTGCGTGTGTGTGTGTGTGTGTGTGCGTGTGTGTGCGTGTATGTATGTGTGTGTGTGTGTTTCTGTGCATGTGTACAAAAGAGCCCTTGTGATTTCCATACCTGTAATTAGTCGTACCTGAAGTTACATGCGTGGGATTGCCTTAGGGAAGCGTTCTGAAGGCTGTTTCAAATTAGCAGGAGGACGATTGTCCTCATTATTTCCATTTTCCATCTGGCTATTAAAGCAAACATTTGTGTTTTTGGGCTTTTTTTCCCCCTCCCCATTAAGACGGATACAAGTACAAAGAATGGTTGAATGGATCATATTAGCAGTGTTTCATATATTTAAAAAATGGCACATACCTGAGGAACAAAGGTGCATCATGTAGATTACTCTCCTGCAGAATCCTGCATAGTGCAGAGTCTACAACCTTGTACATAACATAAAGCCCTCTAAAGAGGCTTTGATTGTATAGAGCCAGCATAAAACCAATGATGTATTGGAGAGAGGGAATCACTTGACTTTGCCGTGTTGGAATATGACACAAGTAGACCAGCTACTTAACACTATGGCTGCAACATTAATGACTAGTACAATTGCATATTTCCCCAGAGAGTTACAGAAGGGTCAAATGATAAAATTGTCTTCCTTCTCATTAGGGTTATAATGTATATCTAGTTTGTGCCCTCATTTTTATCATTAATTAATCCTGAGTGACATAATGAGCACTTACACCATGGATCACATTTTATGTGTGTGTGTATATGCGCGTGTGTGTGTGGCTGGTTATTTATTAATTATGACTATTTTTATTGTTGTCATCCTATGTGTTGTTTTATTTGCCATGGTAATGTCTGTGGTTCACCATAGCCTGATCATGTAGATTAAACTGCTAATGACTACTTAGCTCAGCTTCTGGTTCATCTGTACCGACTCTGCTTGCTGTATTCCTCTATTATGTAAATATTGCGATTCCTGAGAAACGCAGCAACTTGGAGACTGAGTAGAAACCTATTTCTTGACTTCTTATTTGAATATATCAGTGGAAAACATCTTCTGTTTGTTTTGTCTCTCCTGGGTTTTTGGCTCATAGCAAGGGATACAAATGCACCATTGCCTTTAACCAATCTACCATTGTACAGAAATTCACATAAAAACTGTGTGTAATGTATACCTAGTCAGTTTATGGTATATTCTCAATGGTCACATTAGCGGCTCCATTACTGTGACTGCTCTGTCTCGTAATCAGAATATTTTTCATGCTTTGCTGGATTTATTGTGAGCATCAAGATATTTTGTGTAGCGCCCTTCCTCGCTAACCCGGCTCTCTCTGTCTCCTCTCTCTACAGATACAGTCTGCCTGTTGGCAAACAAGGAGGCTTGTGCATGATTGAAATAGCTACGGATAATGGCACAGCTCAGCATCTTGAGGAGTTTCTGCCCCACCCCGTGTCAGAGGTATCTCGACCTGCTGCAGTCATACCAACCCCTTTTGTCCAACCATTATCTTAAATGTCCAGTTTTATCCTATAATGAAATCCTTTTTATCTTCTCATCTTTAACCCTGTCTGTGATAACCATGAAATTTAAAAAATGATATAGGTTGTCTCTCCTGACTTCCAGCATCTGCAAATCGGCTATTTAAGGAAATTTGTGTGACCAGTTTTGCACTGCTCTCTTTATGAATGTCCCTCTCAGACATCGTTTTTGGATTTGAGTTATTTTTCTGTCCATTTATGTTTTTTCTGGAATCGGGTGAATCTGAGGTGAAACCAAGTTTTGACTGCCTCAATTATTCTACCTTTCTTTGTGATGATCATGAGGTAAACAGAACAAATACAGCCTTGATGTTAGAGAGTAACCTGGGAATATGCGCTTGCACGTATTTGATTTAGACAGATGATGCGTTCTGGCAAAAGCTGAGCCGCTGAGACAACCCTGTGTTGATTTTTCCGTTTTTGTTTTTTTCCATGGGCCCTCTGCATTGCCACCACTGCTGTACCAACAGAGTGGCCTCGTTCAAATGAGCGACTTACAGAGCTGACGACAGAAACACCATGAGTAGATTAACCGTATGTTCTTGAAACCTGCTCTGCTACAGAAGTTGCTTTATGAATGTAAAACAGGAGCTCTCTTGGAAATTATGCCTACCTGTTAAAGGGTTTGACTTAGATGGTCACAGTTGGCAAGCATGAAAGCGGCATTAAGAGCGATTTGACTTGATTATCAGAGCTGGCTCATTAGTTTGATTTACAACACCTATATTTGTGATGAAATTAATAATTTAGTTTTTCACATTCAGAAGCTCAACCTTCCCACTGGCTCAGCATGCCCCCCCCCCCCCCCAATTTGATTTATTGTCATCTAATTTGAGATGCCATGATGTTTTTCACAGCCCAATTTTATGTATTCTTTTCTCTTTCATTACCTCATAACACATTAATTAATTACAGCGGCAATAGCTATGCTACAATTAGCAGGTTGACTGCTGGATGACCTTTAACAGCTGCCGCTGCAGCAGTGGATAGCTGTGAATGAGAAACACTGGTAAACATCATTCAAGGTTTGGTTATTGTTGCAATTTTATTCAAATTATAACTACCCTTCTTTTTTTATTTATGTAAAATTTGAATCAAAAACATAATGCAATGATTCACAGATCTCAAAAACCCATGTTTCATTCCAAAAAACATATGGTATATTATGATGGTAAATGTAGTTTCTAAATCTTAGCCACTCAATGTCCTCAGATGAGTCAGCCCACCAGATTTCACTAATACGGTACACATTTAGCTATAATGATTTAAATAATTTAACTGGCCTTTTGTGTGAGCAGAGTTCTTTAGACTGTGGCATACTGTAACAAGTGATCTGTACACTATCCTTGAATCATTTTCTTTTGTCCTCACCAATTTCGCAAAAAGGTTGTGACCTCCACCTTGCTCATGAACAGTTATAGATTACTGTGCAAAATTCTTGACCTTGCCTGTATTTCCTTATGTAATGTCAGGAAAACCAGAAGCCAGTGCAAAGATTTATTATAACATGCAAACAGAAATGGAAAGATTATATAGGAAAAAAATTTAGTTCTCAAAATTTCGAAAGTCAATATTCGGTGTAACAACTTTTATTCTTTAACACAGTCTGACTCTAAACTTTCTTATCATTTATTTTGTATTCAATAATAATTCTGAAAAACATTTCAAAGCTCTTCATTTGATTTTGGCTGCTTTGCTGTATTTTTTGCTATATCTTAAGGAGATTAATTGCTGTTAATTTTGCCGCTTCTTCTTTTGTCCTCCATTTATCCAGTTTCTCAGTTTTTCAAACAATACACTGTTGACCATGCTGAGATATTTAAAAGCTCTACTTTATCTTCTAGCATTGTTTTGGAATCAAACTTAAGGTATAGGAACAAACAATGCGTCTTTGCAACAGGCTACTAACAAGTGCCTGAAGAAACCATTTAAAACAGTTTCTTCTGAGTCTGATGCTATGTTATGCTAAAATGATTCATAAATTTGTGTTAAATGACTTGAGAAACAACAAACATAAAAAACATATTTCTCTGAAAATGGTCTGTTTTTTTTACAATACAAAAATACATTGGAAACCCTTCAGAAAACTATTGATTATGCCCACTTTAAAAGATTGTAAGAAAGTCTGGATGTGTAAAAAGTGATAATAAGTGGTGGCTCTGTTTTTACCTCCCCCTATAAAACAGTTAGTCAAGAATTTGGGTTGCTCATGGAGAGATTGACTTTGTATAACCAATGACTGATTCAACACTCCAAGAGTTTTGAAGATTATTTCTATCAAGAGTGTTTAATTAAACCAAAAAATGATTTCAGATTGAATGCACAATATATTGAAGAAGTGGATGCCACACTTAGGTGTCTTGAATATATGCAGAACTGAGGTTGCATTATTAATAAAGTTCTCTTACTGCAGATCTTTGGATGAAGTAGTATCCCATATTATCTGTGAGTCTGTTTCTGAGACGGCAACATCTCATAAAAATAAAAAATAAAAAACAATGATAACAAAAATTATTAGCAGTTTTAAAATCAAAACGTTATTTAGAGAGCATCTTTTCTTTTTCTATCAATGTCGTACTACTCCATGGTGTCACAGGGTTTTTGTTTTTTATGTTTTTTATAATGTGTATGAGAAGAATATTCAAACATTTAACATTGACATGGAAGCAATACAGACAAGCCCTGCCATGAAATAAAATCCAAAAATGAGCACACGGCTTTTGTGAACTTAGTGCTGTGTGTCCACTTACAAAGTCATGAATATTACATAAGCAAGCCTTTCAAATGGACTCTTCTCATAACTGTGGTAAACATACTTGAAGGCGCTATAAATTCATTCAGCATCACTCCATCGTCGTCATGCCGTTCCACTGGCTCGTATCTGATTGTACAACATGCAAACACAGCTTGGCTCATTGTAAAAGTATTCAGGCGCCGCTGCTTATTATATTTGACGCCTCAGCTTTGGTGAAGATACTCCCAGGGCTTTTAACTGCGCGGCGACCTTACATGCAACGTTACCGTGAACCCTGTCATCCATATCTTTTTACAGGCTCTCAAATGTGAAGCTGTTATGTCAGCAAGAGCTGGCACTGAATGAACATCCTAAATGATTATGGGGACTAACATTTCAGCATCCGTCCACCAAACACCTCCATTACAGCTGTCTATCACTTCTTTCTTTTCTTTGGGCCTGATACCACCACCCCTTTTCAGAAGAGAACTTTCTTTCCACTTATTTTGATTGAGTGTTACAATATTTTTGCTGATTAAACAATGTGAGAAAAAGAAAAAAAAGATGAATTATTATGTTTGGTAGGGGATTATGAAGGGCGGCTATATCAAAAGTGTACAAATGTTGACAATAAATAGTACACGAGGACAAAATGAGATAAGATTGGGCAAGACAAAGCAAAAGACAGAATAAACTAAGTTTAGCGTTGAGAGACTCTAAAAATGTGTAGAAGAGAATATAAAATAATAAATTCTATGTAGAGATGGCGAAAAACAAGGGATTTAGAAGAGAAAAAGAATAAATCGGAAAAAAAGTCAGTGGGGAAAGGAAACAAGACAGAAACCAGAGATGGATGAGGTAAGCAGTCGTGTGTGTTGTGTGAATGTTGTTGTAACATCTGCATAACTCTGCCACATCTATATTCAAATCACTGAAGGAATGCCCATCGCGTCAGTCCCAAGGATCTCATTTTATTTGCTTTATCTATTAATTTATATACTTTAAATTTATTGATTCATTTTCTCTTTTTTTCTCATTATTTCATGTTAGTTCACATTATTTAAAAATGGGTTCCAGTTGTCGTTTAATTGGATAGAATATTTTTTGTATTTAGATTATTTTCTCCTTTTTCTGTCTTCTATTTTAAGCTTATCTTGTCCAGCTTTGTAGCAAGAAGAATGATGGTGTGTCATGCTGAACAATTTTGCTTTATCAGGAGGAGCTTTTTATGTATAAAGCCTCTCTTGATGATATTAATTATTTTTATTTATTTTAGTTTTTTGAGTGATTGCTTTATTTCTAAATTGACCCCTTATTGGTGGATCTGACCAGAGGGGACAGAAAGAGAAAAAGAGAACAGAGAAGAATGAGAGGGAAAAAAGAAAGAAACACCTAACAGAACAACTACCAACAACATGCTACACTTACACAGACACACAATCGACTATAGTTCATGTTATTTGCAGGAAGGTAAAGTCAACAACCATCAGCAGTACCCCAAGAAAAAAATCAATAAATCAAAATTGAAAAAAAGAAAAAAGACCTAGCTGGAAAGAAACCATATATTTTGATTAAAACTAAAGTAGTAGAAAAAAATTTTCCTCAAATGTAATGAATTCTAAAAGAGTATCGGTGCAGTGATTGACGTTTACCAAGTTTTTGGATTTCCACTTTTAAAAAAAATAATTTCCTTGGTGAGAGTCAGAGCAATGAGAAGGGTTTTACTGTGTTTGGCTGCTAGATTAGTAACTTCTCAGAAGTCGCCGACTACACAAAGTAATGGGGATAATGGGATTCTGCAGCTGAGAATAGTGAAGAGTTTTTCAGTTATTGCTTCCCAAAATGAGTGAATAGGTCCGCATGTCCATATTGGGTGAAAATAATCGCTTTTACCCCAGCACCAGCATGGAGCCATGACAAACTCCACAACTTAAAAGACACAAATACTGATGTGACGCTTAGATTTTGTAATGGCAGCCATGAAGCTGGAAAAAAGTTAGATTAAATGTGATCTTACACCATTGCAATATTCTAACATTTGAAAGATTGTACCTCATCAAAGCATATTGAAAATGACCAGGTAAAGCTTTTGAGACCACCACAGGTGGTGTGAATTTGTTTCTGACATATACCATCACAAATTCTGGACAGGATTTACATGAACAACTGTGATAAAACATGGATTGTACAACTTAAATATGCATTATGTTTACATTCATCAACAGAAGTTGTCACTAGATGTTCAGCCTGATATCACAGGCAATTTGTGAAACTGCTGCAGACTAAAATCTAAAACCACTTTTCCAAAGATTTTAAATGATTATTTGTTTAAAAAAAGAAGAAAAAAGTCCTTATTTTGTCCATCATCCAACAAAATGAAACTCGACTTTGAAATAATAGCATGCCACTCCTGACTACATTTTGTGTCATGTAAAGAGAAATGTAAAAAACTATTTAAGCTCAGAGGAATTGGGCCATTTTCAGTTTGACTGGCTTCATGTAGCTACTGATCAGTCTCAGATATGACAGATGTACAATCAAGAATTATGTGGTAATGTCCATGGTCACACATGCACAGCTACACATGTAAACAGGACGCGCATTGCAGCAGCTTCACAATTTTTACAGATTTAAACTTACAAAATCAATAACACATAAGATGAACAAAACATGAATGAAAACTATTTCTGATTCCTGATGGGCAACTGGTTATGATCACATTTTTATCCAAGTAAGCTTTCTCCTCCTCTGAGATGCAGAAATAAAACTGGTCTCTCCAGCAGTCATCTGCAAGATGAATGCAGGGACTCTACAACAAGAAATATAGCAAAATATATTTCAATTATTTTTAACCTTACAGTAGTTGGGACCAATGTATAATGCAGCTTTGATGAAAGGTCTTTGATAAATTCAGCATTATACATGTTATAGTTATCAGAGTTATGTGAAACAATGAAACCTGTCATTCAATATTTATTTAGATAACCAGAGGTCATTGCAGAGAGTAAAGTCTATGTAATTTTAATGTTAATGTGGGATGGTGTTTTGCTTCATTTTATGCAGCTTTGCATTTGCAGCAGACACAATTATACTTGTTAAACTGATCATTATGGAAGGATAAACCGCAAATTCTCTGAATTCATCTTACTTAATTTCACTCAATTAGTTTGCACATCAGAGGGAGCTTGCTGTATTTTTTTTAGATATTTTATTTTACACTCATTGTACAGTATCAGGATGTACACTATCACACGGTGACCAAAGGCGATTTACTTTTTTCTTCTTTTTAATTTAGTGCTTCTTTTAAAGCAGTCGGTCATTCACACACCACTCCCCTCATCCACTGCTTAAAAGCTTAGAAAGGCAAAAAGGCCTACATTAAAGGATTTAAAATGATGGATTTACCCCAACAGTAAAAAAAAAAAAAAAGAATGAAAATGGAAAAAGATCATTCTAATAATGATAATCGCTTATAGTTATGGAATCTTGTCTAGGTGATATTAAAACCACATTATGCTGAAAGTAACAATGTTTATCTTTCTGTTCATCTTAAGATACACCAGAGTCTTGTTAATGTAACAATGATGATAATGATGTACAGTGTTACAAACTCCAAGAATCTGCTTTGGGACTTCAGAAGAGGAAAATCTGCTGTAGCATTGGGTGTGATTTATTTAATGATGATACAGATCTTTGCCCTTCTCTTGCAGGGAATTTTTGGACCCGTATTTCTTGGAGATGTTTCATCGCACTGGGAGACGAAGGAGAGGAGTGCAAAAAGAGAGAGGAGATTCGTTGGCTGTATCAAGCAACTTCAGGTCAATCTAAAGGAGACTGACCTAGTGGGTGAGGCGGTGAGGGGAAGAAACATTGAGAACTGTGACCTACCTGTCTGCCAACAACTACCATGTCGAAACGGTGGAACATGTGTCAGGTACTGTGTCATCTTTAAACCTAATTAGAGATTATTTAACCATTATCGAACTTACAAGTCACCAGCAATTTAAAAAAAAAACTCCTAATGTATTTGTAAGCTACATTAAAGTATTGAAATTTGGTGTGTTTTTTCACAGTTAAGTCAGTATGATGCTGAACAGTCAGATCAGAGCTGCTGACTGTTTGTCCATTAAGGAATAAACTGAAAATAACATTTTCCTTTTTTGAATATTTCTTTATTTGATGTCCAAAAACATATCACGTTGCTATAATATCTGCAACGTTTTAATACGCACTAACTTAGTAATGCAGCCAGTGCGGTAGCGGTAGCTTTTATCCCTCTGTGCAGACATTTTCCTGAATGCTGAGCGGCTCAACTCTCAGTCCTGCACAGATGCAATTTTACCAACCCCCACCCGCCAATACCCATTCGGATCATTACCAAACCCAACCCAATCATAGTTGGACCCAACCTGATCCATTGAAACTTAACCTGCGACCCGACCCGCATGTTAATGCATTAAGTAACTGTATAGATGTACACCCTGTTTCTCCCTTCATGGCATTATTTTTACACATATGCAGGAAATTTTATCAATGTAACTTTTACACATTACCAATCACATTTATTTGACCTATATTGGACTCATTTGAATAAGAGCTTACCAGTGGCTGTATTGAGCAATATACTTAATTGGGACTGTGCATAAATAGAAGTGATGTATAAACTGATCATTTAGGCTTTAATGGTCAGATAGTTTGATGTGGGATACTTTTAAGTTTTGTTCATTGATTAACTGAATAAGCAATTTTTATAGTATAGAAATATAAGATTTTTCTTTTGTCTACCAAACAAAAAAATGAATTCTGAAACATAAACCATGCCTCATACAAAATGGTGACATATGTACACTGGTCTACAGCACAATACATGGTTACTCACAAAATGTATGATATGACGGGATTACTTATGATTGTAGAGAATTTACTGAAATAACAATTTAAAGACTACCAGTCAAGGCTAAAAATATACTTTGTTTAACCTCACATTTGCTCAGACAGTTGGATTTGTCGTGGTTGTGATTGTTTGTGTACTATGCTTGATACCAGAGGATGCCACTCAGATGCACACCATAGAACTCAGACCAGATAGAGTTGTCAGAATTTGAAGGGTGTGAACAAAATATAAGCATGGTGACAAAACAGGAGCCTGGTATTTGGTTAATGTTGAGATCACAGAAGAAATATTTTTATAATCTAATGGGAAGCCCCTAACCAAATACACCATCATATCTTGTCTTCAAAACTTTCTGCCAGTTTCACTGCTAACAATCCTCAGACTTAACATCTGGTTAGTTTGGACCCTTCTCATAGCTTCCAACATGCCAGCTGGGATAATCATGCGCACGCAAAAGCAAACATTTTCTGCACTATTCAGTTACTATTTTGAAAATACAAGCCTAACAAGCAGAACATAAAGCAACCAAAGCAAATCTGCTTTTCATGATTTAGTTTGAAATGGTTAAAGGGCCATTCCATAACTTTTCCACCCTAAACCTCCACTCTGCAGACTCATTTGATGGACATTAATATGTGCATTCCTGGAGCTGTCGTGGTCCAGCAGTATCCCATAACTAAAGCCACTTTCACACTGAAATTAGCGCGTTGACGCGGGTTTTTCAAAGCTGAGTTAACCCGCGATCAATCAGCATTTGGCTCCTTTCACATCGACAAAAAAATGTGCGTCTGATCCTCTGCTGGCAGCTGCGTTTCTCACAGATGTGAGTCTAGTGATGCAATCACGCTTCGTTCACGTTAACGATGTTACCCAGCGCAACAGAAATCTAGGCAAGTAAACAATAATTGTTGCCATTTTTCTGACTTGTGTAGCCTATTTTTAAGTCAAAGTTTTGTATAAATACTCAGCGGGTGGTGGCCGATTTTCCCACAGAATGTAGGCTCCTGAATGCGTGCTCGAAGCAGAGATGTCTGTTACCTTTGCACGAGAAGCAACAAGCAAGATGTCATGTTTTGGACATGTACCGCCCAAAGTCACTCGTAAATTAGCGGGTCAACCCGGGTCTGGCGTTTTACATCGCATGCCGATCGGAGCCGAGCCGTTTAAAGCCGATTTTAACCCGGGTCGCTTGCCGAGTCGATAGACGCGGGTCGCTGAGCCTTTCACATCGGCACCAAAAGCCGATTGTACGCGGGTTTAAACGGGTTTTTTGACCAGTGTAAAAGGGGTATAAGAAACTACTCTATAAACTTTTTTTCAGTGAAGGACACTTTTAATTGTTTTGTGTTTTTTCCACTTTGCTCAAGCAGTTGTGTTGCCATATCATTGTCTTAGAGATTGTTGTCTTATTGTCTTGTTCCTGTTCAAAGTCTAGTGATTTACAAGGTCAAGTCATAGTTTTCCATTTTCTTCTATTTTACAAACTTTTATGTAGTTTGGGCAGTCTGCTTTGGCTTATTGTCATGTTGGAATACTTCTCCAAGTCATCTTGTCCATCGGTATTTTGTCATATATCATCTTGCATTTATCAGGCCATCTATAAATCTTGCTTTCTCCCCCGCATTTGTACTCATGCAACACTCCCACTTCTATGTTTTCCACTCTAGACAATGGGTTCACTGATATGGCCTTGCAAAATGTACTTGAGTCTGTCTCTACCAAACAGTTTTAACTCTATGACCAGAGAATGTTTTGATATTCATCAATGTTTATTTTATGTATCCAAATGCTTTATTGCAGGTTTGTGCCAAAGACTTTGCAAGATTTATTTGTTTTTTCTCATGCACAACATCCATATAAGTTATGAAATTTTTGCAGTACTCTGAGCCTCATTTTTCTCAATGTTTTGTGGGCAAATATTCTTCTTTTGTTTTTTCTCTGCTGGTTCAATTTATGTGAAGCAATGATGAGAACATGCAGACACAAAATCTATGTCCAAAACAGACAGATTTCAAATGTTTGTAACCATGTCCACTTAGTTTGGCTGAATAGAAATCAATGGTCCTCCCCAGTGGTGCTTCAGTGATGCATTGTTTCGGGGTTTTTTTACCCTCTGTGTCAGCGGTTACAGCCATTTTAGCTTTTGTTGCATTGAGTTTATATTTTGTATTTTAAATGTACAGTAGTCATTCTCTGTATTCTTTTTTTTTAATCACATGGGCGAATAATGTGTTTATTGAGAGGTGATACAGTTTGAAATCATTTGACATTTAAGCTATATTGCACAGAGGTATAGTCACCGCTGTAGTACGCTGTAAATGTGCTACAACAGAGGCTCAAGGGACAGTAGAAAATGACTTCTGCTCTCCCTCAAGACTGCAACCTTTCTGTGCGATGTCGCCAAATTTGAAGCAGCAAGACCATCTCATGGTTTATTTCCCCTTCCTGCTCCATCCACCTCTTGCTGATTGGTGTGACGTAAACATTACATAGCACCTGAAATGAACATATAGAACCACTTTATGAAAAACCTGTTTATGCTGGTGGAATTTAATCAGAATCTAAATTTCAAATTGGTGATCATCCTGCTTATATGTTTGTTCCAACAGAATAACTACTGTACGAAGAGACTCAAAGACTAAACGTGCACAAGGAAGGGGAACTTTCATGTATGGACAAGTGCAGCATCACTATTTTGCTTTAATGGCTCCCAGTTGTTTAAGATTAGTCACGCTTTAATTGTCCTACCCGGTCGGTGCAGTTGTTGCACTTTACCACACCGACACCATGTAAAGCTCCTACATAGAATATTTATCAGCTATTAAATATGAATGTTACTTGACATTTCGCTACACATTTTAAGTTCACTGTATTATCTGACAAGGTCATAATACAACATATGCTCTTAACTGCTTTATGCTAAATGTGCAACTGAAAGTCCATGTTTGAATGAAATGAATAAAATACATATCAGAGAATAATGTATGTTGGTAAATGAACAACAGATGTCAGACCAGTCCAAACCAATAATGCCAGCCACACACAAAAAAAACTAAAGAAAGTTTGCTTTCAACGATAAACACACTATTAATTAAATATTAAACATATTTTAATTGTTTTTATCTGTCACAAACTGGTTTCTCTTGTGAATGAGACTGTGTTTCTCAGTGGAGCTGTTCCAAAAAAGGCCAAAGAAATAAATACTTTTTTTAATGCTTTACACTAAGCAACCAACAATATACTTACTCAAACATATTTAGACTTATCTGCAATTATGCATATAATTAATGTGTAGAAGAATGTGTAAATATGTTTTATAAATAATAATAGTTAAAATACCAACCATATACAGTATATATATATATGTGTGTGTATGTGTGTGGTGGGTGGTGTGTGTCTGTATAAACATAGTCAAATATATAGTATTTAAAATAAAAATATTAAATATAAAAATAGGTATATAAATTTGGAACTGAGACAAACTGTTTTTCATAAACTTATTTTTTCCAGAAAAAGTCAGGTATAGTCTATTAAATAAAAGCACCTTGAAAATGTTTTGTAATTCAGTTTTTTCTATTATTTATAGGTTATTATGCTGGTATTTTACTGGTCCCCCCCACTGGAGACCAGATTGCACTGTTGGTGGCCCCTAAACAAGTTTGACATCCCTGTAGAGTATCGGGATGGGGCATCTGCATGACGAAAGCATCTCTATCATTGTTGCGTAGTTAGAAGGCAATGCACACTTATATTAATACATAGTTTGATATGTGGCGTTGTTTTTAAGGACTGTATAAATGTTCCACTGAGCCATAATTTGGTGATTATTCCTCGACCAGCTGTAAACTGTAAGAGTTAGGTAGCAACTTTGTTTTTCAATATTTAGTAAAGCTGTGGTAAAATGAGTCTCTCATGCTGGGCCAAATATGCAAAGCTCCGTTCTCCCTATATCTTAATCTCCAGTAGTGCAGCTCATCAGGCTGTCGTCACTCCTCACGTACCAGCAATTTAGCTAGTCTTTTTAAGTATGAATTAACCACACATGATCCTCTTTCACCTTTACTAATCTAGGAAATAGCTACTCTAAATGTCTTCTTTATTGTGTTATGGCACTATCAATTAACAGTTGCATTTTTTAAACAGGAAATGAGAAAGGGCACCGTGAATATTGGAATCTGAATAGCTCTAAGAATACCAATTAAGAGTCAGTGGTCACATTGGCTTGACATGTGTGACAGTGTAAGCCATGCAATTATCTGTGTGATGAATATGGGTTATAGCAGTATCCCTTTGAACCACACATCGTGCTGGGGTCATCAGGCGTTCGAGGAGCTCTGCACATTGTATTAGTTGCCCCGGATTGCATTACCATCACTTCATAGGTTAAAGGAGGACTTTTGTTATAGGTTTAGTTTGGATGGTTTTGGCTCTTTCCCCTTTTCATGTAGTTTCTTTTGTTTGTTTTAGACTGTAAAAATATCAATTCTACAAGCTGAGTGCATAATGGCTTGTGGTGGCTGGGTGATGCATTTATATTATTTGTTTCAGTGAGTTCAGTATGAAAATCCAGGCAGTCAACACCTGACAACTGGGGTCTTTTTAGTCTTTTGTTCCAACTCAGAGATGCTTGACATCTGCTTTTTTTTTTAACCTGAGCTACAGGTCGTACAGACAAGACTGCTTTTGAATGAAGCAGGTGGGATTTTTTTTTTTAGAATTGTGAATGCATACATGATGACTCTGCAACAAGAACTCTATAAAATTTGAGTATTTCATCAGAGGGAAATGTGAGCACCTGTACAAACATTTATCGGATGCCACATGATATTGTTTCTGGATTTAGTGATTAAAAATGTACACTACCACACAATCCTTTCCATGTAATCCGCATGCAGATGTACTTATGATCAGTATGGTGCAGCGTGGAGTGACTTGCACCTGGATCCTTTGCTCCCTGACTGTGAGCGTCTTGCTGGGGCGCTAATGCTAATGGCATCCCCTTGTGCCTCTGTCTGAGCAGTGGAAATGTTGTTGAGGCAGGTGGCAGCCCCCTGCAGCATGTCTGAGTTCAGGACAAGTGAACATCAGATGGAGGCCAAACTAGTTTATCTATTTTGTGGATAGGTATTTTTCATTATATAATTTTCAAAATATAATTTTTCTTATATTTGTATATTTTTATATTTGTTTCACTTGTGCCTGATTTTTATCGGGATGTCACAACTTGTTTTGACTTGCTTTATATTTGTTAAAACTGATGATATATCACTCTTGAGATCAAAGAAAAGTAGATTACATTTAAAAATACATTAAATAAATTTTTCGTATTTAACCTAATAGACTGACTGAAACAACAGATTTAGATTTTTTTTCTTTAGGTTTGGTCATTTTAAGAATACATTATATTTGCTGTTGCTTTACTGTGTGCCTTCATGATGTTAATAAAATACTAGACTTTTGCTTAACACTAAATAAGATGTTTAGAAAACATCTATCCCTGTAATGCATATTAATTATGATAAATGCAGATAAAACATATTTCAAAAGTTAGTATTCATGGTCATAAACAAAGACAATGAAATTAGCTAATACAACATTAGAAATCCAAAATCTGGGATATAATCCACTATTACTGGAATTACATTGGTTAGCAAAGTGTATGTGATGGTAATAAACTGGAAATTGCTAAGTTTTTCATATTATTTAATTTATAAGATGATGTCAAGATTCAAATAATAAATTGAGCTAGAAGCACTCAACATAAACAGACTCCCCAAAGTCATAAGGTCAGTCACCAGAGAAACGGGTCACCCAAACAGCCGACCCAGTAGCTATTCCCTGCATTTAAACCTTCTGGATCACCAAATCTGGAATATCAACATGATCTGGGTCAAACAATGTCAGATTATAACATCTACCATAATGTCATCTTTTTCACCCGGGTACTTATTACCTTTTTTTTAATTTTATTTTTTTATTTAACATTACAGACTTCATCCTGCTCATCCACTTAACAGAACTGTCCTTATTCCCCACTTTCATTGTCTGTAAGTGTGTGTATCGGATGACAAATAGTCAAATCAGAGATTTAGCTTTTGCTTATTTTATAGGACCTATAAACTGTGCCAAGGTCTAGGAAACAATTATTTTGACTCATAACAAGAAGCAAACACTACAGTGTATGCAGCTGCAGTCCTTGGACAATGCTTCTTGAGAAAACGTGCTCATTACAGAGCGTACTGCATTTGCGCTTTGGAGGACAAAGGCATTTAAAACAACTTTTTACTTTAACGCCCATATGGATTCACATTTTCATTAATTTTTTTATGCATCCAGAGAATTAAAGTATTGTTTATTTTAAAAATGTGTGATTTTCTGTGTGTATGGGGGAGGTAGTTGCGTGTGCAAGCTTAAAAAAATGACTACTTATGTTGTCAGTGTGATTAAAACCACTGAAAATTACTTCATATCATAAAAAATCACAAATAAAATATAAATCTTTTAATTTTATTTTACTATTTTGCTAACCAAACATTGCTATTCAAGTACAATTTCATTAATTAAAGCAGAAGTAGATTTTGTACTGTCTGTTTTTACAGGATTATTTAACATGGTGGTGTTGTATGGACAAAAAGTGAACATTTGTAGTCAGCGATTTTACTTTTTTTTTCTTTCCTTAAGTTAAAGGAATACTCCGCCCTCCGAATGATGTGCCTTCATTTTGTACTCACCCTCATGCTGAATAACACTCTGGAACACTTTCTTGATGTTCATCATGTAGCCGGAGATATCGGGAGTTT
>JAVQJG010112500.1:0-16408 GCA_036024015.1 Craterocephalus amniculus | reverse complement strand
AGGTATGAGGTGAACCACTTGAGAACCATACCAGAGAGGCCAAACTGCTTTAAACGAGATAAAAGAATAGTGTGGTCAACGGTATCAAAAGCAGCACTTAGATCCAGGAGAACCAACACTGTCGTATTCTTAATGCCATAATTTAATCTAAGATCACTTAAAATCTTTTGTCACTCAGTGACTTAAATGAAGAAAATTATCTTCCTCGGAGGAACGCCACAGACCAGAAACCAGTTCTACACACACAGAGACAAACCTCATCTCTGATCATTCAACATTTTCAGGACTTAAAAACATAAAAATCATGCACCCTAGCTCATTTTAAATTCCAGTATCAGTCTGTTTATAGTTAATGTAAACGTCACTATTTTCACTCTTCTTTATCTATTTCTAACCATCCAGTCTGATCAAACACTAAGTTTAAGTGGATCTCAGATTCTAAGCTTGTAGGAAAGTGCAAATGCCTTATGCACCATTCATTTCAACAAAGAACAAATGGAAAGCAGGTGGAGGGATTTACTGAAAGATACACAAACAAAAATAATCAGAGTATGTGAGGCTACAAAAAGAGTTTGCGCAATTTTAACAAGCTTGACTGTCATCATTTGTAACGAACGCTTTTATATAACATCATTTTAGAAAAGGCTGTTTGAAGGACCATCCGAAGCTCTTCCTTAGATGTTGGCTTGCTTCTGTTCTGTCGAGGTCTGGACTCTGGTGAGTCACCGCTCTATAGGACCTGTCACCACTGATTTCCAGTTCACTCATTGTGTAATTTGGCATACTTCAACCTTTCTCCGCATTTCCCTTCCTCAAGGGACCATTTGTGACGAGGCTGTAATTTTCCTCCTATTTCTTAAGCTACTGTTCAGCAGCAGTAGACTGAACTGATAAAAACGTTATTTCATACATCTGTGTTATCTTTGGCATTTTCATCGATGCAGCTACAAAAGGAGAAAAAATGATGTGTCTGGGAGCAATAAAATGTCTTTTATCTCATTTATGTTTGGAGGATTCATTCAATATAATAAGCTTCAACAAACAAAGAAAAATATTCCTCTACAAAATGCAGGCACAAGGACTGAAATTTAGTACAAAAGTAGACAATAACCAAAGAAAAACCATTAAATACCTTCAAAAACCCTGAAGAACTTTTGCCTTCTAAGCCACTTTTAGAGACTGTAGCCAGTTGCTTGGAAACAAAATATAAAAAAGAGGAATGGCCCAGCACTCTTGAACAGCATGAATAATCTTTATCTGTGATAGAATAAATTAAACTGAATGGTTGCAGATATACAGAAATACAAATTTTAATGGTGTATGATAATATATGTTTTTGTTATTCCCATTTTCCAAGTTTCTTAGGGAATTTAGACACTGACCGATTAATAAAAATCATGTGTAAAGTGATTAAACAAATCACTTTACATCTTTTTATTTGTATTTTTTGGATGTCTCAGCCTTGAGATTTATTTCAAACCTCACTGCAATGTGGACATTTTCTCTGAGTTTTACATCACATGTTATCATGTAATTTAAAACACAGAGAAAATTTTAGCATTTCAAACACCTTTTCCAACCAATGGGATGATTGATATCAACACTTGTAATGAACACACTGCAGCCGGACCTGAACCCCCTCAGGGGAAATATTAAACCCATGACTACGGACCCGCCTGTCATTTATTCCGACGTGTCCTGCTGCGATGAATAAACTCACTGTCGGCTTGCTGTTATATTTCCACGGTGCAAAGAACCCTTCAGCGCGCGCTTGTTGTAACAAAAAAAAGGCTTGTTTCCTAGGTAACCAGGAGACTGATTCTGCTCGTGTCTCTGTAGCTGCAGGGATGCTCCCAACTCTGTCTTCAAACACGCTAAATGGGCTGCATAAAATCTATCTCCGGCCTGGTTTCACTCTGTCCCGGAACACAGAAAATTGATCAGAAAGTCTGGCTGATAGAAAAATGTTTAACAGGCTAATAAATCACGCGGAAATAAATAATTAATGGATTAACTCTGACCTGAAACCAGCGAGAGTGATTCTCTTCTCGCCTCTATATCTGCTTTTTAAGTGTGGAGCTGTCATTTCAAATAAAACGCAGCAACAAATTGAATCCAAATTAATTTCTTAGCCAAACACCCTGCAGGTAACACAACAGCGCGCGCATGCCTTCACTGATCTCGCCTCTCATGTCATGTTAAGAATAACACGATGACTTGAGAATGTGCATTCATTTTTCATGCGACCATGCGATTTTTCTTCTTCTTCTTCTTCTTCTTCAGCAGCAGCAGCAGCACAGCACGCCAACGCGCAAAACCCTGAGTGGAGATACGGCGGGAACGCGCTGTACCGTCGCGGCGCGCATGCACAGCTGTCAGCACCAAGGACAGCAGCCGCTCAGCCCGGAGCACCCATCAGTTGGAGCAGTCCGGACTTGGAGCGCAGAGAGGCGGCTGGACAGAGCCGTTCAGCCCGGAGAGGAGGACATTTAGAGACAATGGTTTAACTGGGTTTCATTCTTTTTTTCCCCCCTCCTCTCTAACCGCACAGAGGTTTGGGCAGTTCCGCTGAGAAAACGCGTGGACAATGCGGTTCGGGTGCCTCTGGATGACTGAGTGTCCCTCCGTGTGACCATGCACATTCCTCCGCATTGCACATAACCAGCATTTTTCTCTCTCCTTTTCTTTACTCTCTTTCTTTTTTGGACTCTTCCTTTTTCTGGCCTCCCCTCCCGCGCTCACGCCGCCCACCTGGATCGTGTCTGCGTTCATCTGTCTGAGCCGAGCCGACCCGCCACCGGGGAGAAAAGCGACCGGGCTGCACTGTGCTGTTGGGCGATTCGCGCCATGCGTCTGTTTCTGCTGGCGGTGCTCTTCTCGTGCTCCTGCGCGCGGGCCGGCTGCGAGCCGAAGATCGTGAACATCGGGGCCGTCCTGAGCCAGAAAAGATACGAGCAGGTCTTCAAAGATGCCGTGACCCAGGCCAACCAGGTCTACGGGAGGGACAAGTTCAAGCTGACCGCGATCTCTGTCACGCACAAACCCAACGCCATCCAGATGGCTCTGTCCGTGTGCGAGGACCTCATCTCCAGTCAGGTACGGCTCGCGCCACCTCTGCATTTTTTTTCTCTACCACACGCGCACACTGCCTCATTCATCACCGATTCACCGCAGATGACACCAGCTGCATGTGATCCGAGGCGGAAAAAAACTCAAATTCGTTGCTTTAAAAGTCTGATTTAGGATCAAATCGGACTGAAAAAATACATTCCTTCTCAAAGTTTGAGCTTCTAAGAATGTATTATTCCTCTACTCCATCTCTGATAGTGTCGTGAGGCTGTTTAATAACACTAATGATACAGTATGATTAACCTGAGCACTGAATGAACCTCAGGAAATCCATATTTCTCTAAAAACATCAATCACGGACTCTACAGCAAGGTGGATTTGCCCCTTTGATACTCTTAATACTCCCCCCCCCACACACACACATATTTGTCCACTTTGCATAGCTCCAATACATTGAACTCCCCACAGATCCTTCTGTTTACATCCAAAAATAGCCTCCTGGTTTGAAGCATATCTCAGATGAAAGGGCAACTGCACATTTCCGGGCACACAGCTGCAGATCTACTGGAGCAAAGCAGTGGGTCAAGGGTGAAGAAGCGTGATATGTCATTCAGCGTTAACGCCTTTTTTCGCTGTTTTCTGCTGCATGAGGAAATCTTTACAAGAAGATGCTGAAGAAATCGGTTCTGTGCGCGCTTTTCAATTTTTCCTGTCGGTTACTTTGGTTGCAATGTGGGAGGTGTGATACAAAGAGCTGTTTTTGTGAAGTACACTCCTGAAAAGTCACGCTGTATGTGCTTCAGATGTAATACACCAAATCTATCCCATAAGTAATGCATGGTGAGTGAATAAGTGCCCCTGAGAGTTGGAGTTCGCTGAAATGCACCAAGCGTCCTCTGATGTGATGCTCAAAGCTGCTTTTTAAAACGCACCAACATTATGTCACAGCATGTTGAGGTGTGAAGTGTCTCCTTTCTCTCCCACACACATAATTAAGCTTCATACAAAAAAACACCCACTGGTTCAGCTCTGCTTTCATGTTCTTGGTCCTCCACTTGGTGTAATGACTCTAATTGATGCATCCTTGTAGAATAATACTGTCGCATGCAATCTCATGAATGCAATCCCCCCATAAGGTTGCACAGATGACACCTGCAGCAGCTGAAACACAAAGGCACACACACTTCTTGTAAATGAGACTAAATCCCAACTAAACCAGACAGGAAGTCTATGGGAATGTTTTATCAGATAAGCTCAGCTCGTAGGTGACAGCAGTTGCTGAGAAGGACGGTCTGTGGCAGATGGAGGAATTGCTGCCTGCGAGCAGTCCTTGGAACATAGACCTCATTTTTTGACCCAACCATACGGACTGCTCGCATCCAATAATCCTTGCCTGCACGGCCGTGCCAACTTTACTCCCCTTCCTCCTCATCTCTGAGGCATCTCTCAAAGTCTGGGCTCGCACTTTTTCATTTTTAAAATGGAGCAATTGGCCCGCTTTGGTACTAAACCTAATCTGGAACAAATAATTATCATTCGACCTGCCCGCACAGTAAGCATTGTGGGAACGGAGGGTATCGGCTTTGTCCCGGTTTATACTAGTGTGGACATTTATGCTTCAGGAATGTTATTTTTAACCTGTTATACAACATTTCAGAGTAGCAGTTTCTGACTCATTAGAAGATGACTGCACTTTTAATAAGTCGACTTCATCTTGGGGAAGAAAAACAGATGTTTCAGGCTGAATTAGTGGCCGGATAAAGAAAGCATCTGCCATAGGCCATGCATAAAGGGGCCTACAATGTCCTAGATTCTGAGGCACAATCAGTTTCTACTTGATTAACTGCAAATGCAAACAGACATTATAAAGTCTGAGCACTGTCTGCAGTTATACTTAGTTTCAAGACTCTTCCTTTAAAATGAACTGTTTTGTCCAGAGAAAATAGTTAAAATTGGTTAAAAACAGGAAGTTTTCCATGATTATTTGATGGATCGTCAATATTTTGATCAGGGGGGTCAAACTGTGTTTAGTTTCTGGCCACATACAGTAGACTTGATCTCAATTACCAGTGAAATACAGTAACTTAAAAATACCCCTTTTCCCCTTTTGCTTCAGTACAAGTAGGTACATATTTATTGTCAAAGTGGTTCTGTTTACTGATGTTTACACATAGATTACAAATTTACAGATCTGAGTGGATCAACAAAATCCTATTTCATCAACTGAAAAATACAGTTTTTCACAAAATCACAGAAACTTGTCAGGGGCTGGATGTTATTTTTGAAACAAATATCTGTACATTTTTACACCTGTGTGTTCATTCTGACCACCTGAACTGGTTTACTTCATACAAATTTAAGTAAGGTCTATTTAAGATGTAAATGATATAGCAAGCTATCCACCCGCCCTGGAAATGTTGAGCTTATATAGACAAATTAGAAATAAGAGCGACTTTTATTTACAGTTAAGAAAACAGAGGCAGCAATGATGATTTAATCCAAATTCAAAAAGCACAGACCGAAAACAAAGCTACGTTGGGAACAAAGAAAAATGAAAACCAATGGAGTGTAAATGCAGAGGGAGTGATTAGAAAACAGGTGACATGAATGAGCTTAATGAAACTGAACTAATTACATCAACAGAAGCCTAAACAGGAAACACAACCAAAGAGACGAACAAAATAAGAAAGGAAACCAAAACTAAACATGACAAGAGTTCAAAGCAAACGAAAAAAAACCCCAAACCATAATCTCTTATATCATTTTTAAATTTTCCATATTCATCCCACTTGCCAGATTTGGCCCTCTGGCAGGCCTTTTTCTGCTTTTTTCTTATTTTACCTCTCAGATCTGCAGACTTTCACCTAAATTCACAATAAGCAATAAGTGGAATTTCTTATGATACATTACAGCACAGAACTGGTACCATTACCACGTCCTGGAAACGTCTAACCAGTTCACTAAATGCGATATTCATGACATTTCATATGAACCATTAAATGCTTAAAAGTGACTTGCTTGTGTACAGCCATCTTTTTTTCTCCTGGTGTGACGAGCGGCGTAATAATTTCACCCTGTCAGAATGACAGACTGCTCTTCCTCTGTGTCTCTGCAGGTCTACGCCATCCTGGTGAGTCACCCTCCCCAGTCCAACGACCACCTCACTCCAACGCCCGTCTCCTACACGGCAGGCTTCTACCGCATCCCAGTGGTGGGGCTCACCACCCGCATGTCCATCTACTCCGACAAGGTGAGTGACGGATGAGAGAGGAACGCAGAGAGATGGGGAATGATGAGGAGTGGAGGAATGAGAAGCTCCCCTGGGGCGTCTTCAGAAGCTTCCCAGATTAAATGTCCCATCAGTGTCCATTAGAGGAGCCGCGATTAAACGGGTTTCCAGCAGAACTCTGAGAGACCATCATTAATAATCCTGCTGAAGAGAGAAGAGATACGAAACCTTCAAAGAAAGACATAAATAAAATGCCAGTGACTTAAATATAAACTGAGTTATCCAAGTGATGGAGTTTATCATCATGCTAATTAAGAGAAGCCAAGAACATTAAAGATTCAGGGAGGACTGATGGGTCTGAGAATAGCTCTTATAGCGTATTCATGCTTCTTTACATGACAGAGTCTGGCATCAGTTAGCTTAAAAAATTATATTTATTTATTTTGATTTATGCTTTGAGCTATATATGTCAAAACAAGATGCAGCCAGTACATGATATCTATAACAAAACGAGTGTCATGTGACTGTAAGTAGAGAGGATGGGATGGAGCTGATGCTACAGCTGATTTCTTCTGGCTACAGAGCTTTTGGTGTCTTTTAGGCATAACTACAGCCCACAGTAGGCGAACTTGGAAAAGGAGGACAACACAACAATAATTACAGTGATTTTCATTTGCCCGATTTTTTTTGGTGCCGCCTCCCCAGCCCCCCCTCGGCACTTGGTGCCCTATTCCCAGTGAGTGATGAGCGTGGAGTAGTGGCTCTGCAGTGAATCACATATTCTCAGTTACATCCTGTACTTTACTTAGAAAAGAATATCCAATCAATAGTATTCTACCATTATTTTGTTTAATGATTTACATCCAGGCTACCAATTTTGTTTTTTTAATCAGTAACTGCAAATGACGACTTCAGATTTGTCATAAAGTAGGCTCCACCAACAGAAATACATTTTGTTATTTTATGAATTATCCTGGAGAATTTTCCAGCTTCCCCATTTTCATCTTCCTGAACTGTAGACCAAATGTTGCTAAACTCACTGCATCTGAAAAGTGACCTCTTTCATATTCAGCAAAGTAACAGCAAAGCAATCTAAGTTGAACCCAACTAAAAGTACTTTGTTAACTTTCTCACATCCAGACAGAGAAGTCCAACTTCCCTTCTTGCCTGTGTGTGAGTTCAACATGCAAACTCTCAGTTTGGTATGTGAAAGCCTGAGATTGGTTTTCTGTGTGGCAGTGTGAGCTCTTGGGTTTTAACAGGGTTATTCAAGGGTAACTGAGTGCAATTTGTGTCCAAATGAGTGCTTACATGATGGCTTGAAGCTGTTGGAGAAATCTAAATTGTTATATGCATAGAGAAAAAAGGTGATAGAAATGAATGTTCACTTCACACTTTAAAACTTTGGTTCTCCAACTAGGTCCCCCTGGGGGGGTGCGACAACATGTGTGGCGATGCGTGGGATTGTGAAAATGTTCCACAGGAACTAATGTTTTGACAGCTCAGTCTCTCTGAAATATTTTGGTCCACACTGGTGGTAGTAATGCACCAATTTAAGAACTGTAGAATTATGGTGTGTTTGATTTGTACTCTAAAGTCAGATTTTCCTGTTTCTAGTAGGAAATGCAACAAGAACGATCCTTGAAGTCAGGAATTCGACCCATAAAAATGGGGAAGACACATTGGTTCAAACTTTGTCCTTTGAAGATGGATACTAATGGTGTGTTTGACCTGACTTGAAAGTCAGAAGGTCAGAATTGGGAACAGAAACCGTCTTAAAAGGGAAAAGTCAGCAGGTCTACTGTACTTTGACTTTTTAAGTCGGATATCCAGTCATAAGGTGCGTTCTTGTTGTATTATTGACTTGGACTGTAAAGATTGTGTTAATATATATATTCAGAGGTGCACATATCTGGTCCTCCAGAGCTACTACCCTGCAACTTTTACATGTATTCCTTCTCCACCACATCTGAATCATAAAAATTGCTCACTGCCAGGCCTGCAGAGCTGAATGAATGCTGCACATGAGTTATTTCAGCCATTTGATTCAGGTTTGGTGGAGATGGAACACATCTAAAAGTTGCAGGGTTGCATACTATATGTATATTCCTCCTCCAAACTGGGGGCATAGCTGAAAGAATTTGAGAACCACTGCCTGAAAGAGTGGTTCCAAACCTATTTTCAATGAGGACCCCTTTACTAAAATACCAAAAAGCCAGGGACACCTGCCCCACCCTGTGCTGTAACCATGCTGGTTTATGCTTGTAAAAGTGAGATTATCACCATAAATACTGGATTCTCTCCAAGTCCTGTCTATAGATGAAGCCAAAGTTAAATCAACAACATATAGCCTTACTTTTCTTTCCTAAAACAGTTGCAATATGTGCATTTATCCCAATGAATGAAAGCCTTGGGGACCCCTTGTGTTTTTCAGCCAATGTTTGTCTGAGGTCTTTAAGCATTTAACAGAAATTTCACATCCAATTTAGACAAATTCTAAAAAGGCAAAACGTGATCTTTTTTTAATGAATGTTTTATATATTATGAATAGAATAAAAGTATTTGAAGGAGAGTTTTAGGGGTTTTCAGGTTGCATGGGCCTAAAAGAGGTTTTATCTTCAAAGCAAGTATATGGACATTATCTGAGGATTAAGTCTTGGCATAGGATGACTCATATATGAAGCCTGGTCAGTTCTAAAACCGTGAGCTTTGATAAGATGCAATGACAAATCCTGTTCCTTTCCTGCATTATCTCACATGAGCTGACAGAGAACTGAATCTGTGTCCATCATAAAAACCCGTCCTATAGGAAATGATGTCCACATACTTATGACCTGATTTAGCGTTCGCCAATTAACTCCCTTTACGTCCTGCTTGGTGCTCCTCAGAGTATCCATCTATCCTTCCTGCGGACAGTGCCCCCCTACTCCCACCAGGCCCACGTGTGGTTCGACCTGATGCGCGAGTTCAACTGGAACCACATCATCCTGATCGTAAGCGACGACCACGAGGGGAGGGCTGCTCAAAAGAGGCTCGAGACCCTCCTGGAGGAGAGAGAAACAAAGGTGAGACGCTCCGGCACGCGGCCCTCCCCTTCCTCTTCCTCTTTCCCTCCTCCCTCCCCCCGCGTGAATGAGCTGGAGAGCGTGAGTGTGCAAGGCTTTTTAACCTCAAAGGTCTCCTGTGTGTGTAAGTGTTTCCCTCTCTGTTGTCTGGACACATCTCTTTCTCACCATTGTGTAAACATTGGCTAACATTCCCAGAGACATCAACAGCGTCTAATGTGGTCTAATCTGACAAAAGTTTGTATGTTTATTTGCTCATCTTCACGTTGCTTTTCACCATAGTCCAAATTATCCTGTGTCTATCCACACTGGGAGCCAAATAGTGGACTTTAACATGGGGCTTCGCAAATCATCACAGACTAAAGTGTTGAGGTGTTTACATCGGGGAAGAAATGGAGGTCAGGCGTTTCTTGGCAGGTGTCGTTTCTGTACACATGGGGCTTGTTTTTATTGCAAGCTGCTACACCATGTTCACAAGATATGGAAGCTGTTTTTTTCGCTTGTTCAGGTACCGCTGAGGCATCCATTTTAAGTCTGGCTCGGAGCTGTGTATGTGGGTCAGCGAAAGGCTGAACTTTGAGCCAAAATGCACCCGAGACTGCGGTGATGTGTGCCCTTTAGGAGAACAGATACAGAGTTGAAAAAATACAGAAGAAAAACAAGCAAATGCCATCTATTTCATCCATTAAATACGATGAAATGACGCCGGGACTTTTTCTTTTTTATTATTGTTATTACTCCGCGGTGCTTGGTGCACTCTGGGACTCTTTGCTGTAATTGTGTGGTCAAGTGAAATGAGTCCTGATTCTGAGGTTTAATTAAATCAGATGATGAAGAGACGCTGAGTATGACACACACCCGAGGCCATTTGCAGAAGGCAGCTACAGTTAAAGTGAAAGCTGCTCAGATTAGGCTGACTGGGATCTGCATCAGGAAAACACTTCAACCTTTCAGATAAAATCCTTTTGAATCATTTGAAACAATAACAGAAACAGTCAGATCATCTAGATGTGACTCACGTTCCGCATCAGAAAGGAAAAATTTGTATATTAAAAGCCTTTGATGGGAATCTGAGCGGTGCTTTTATGCTTACTTAATGAGCCCATCTGTGCCTCCCAATCAGTGCCATAATACTCACAGAAGTTACTGCAGCTCTCTCTGGGCTTAGGCTCTAATTATAAATATATTTAGACACGACTGCAGTGCCAGTGTGAGCACTTTTTTTCGGCGATGTTGGGGCTCTGAGATTGATGAAAATTAATCCAAGTTTATGCCATGTTTATTACACCATAGACCCACAGAAACACAAACTAAAGAGCTGCTAGTGTTTCATCTTCCTTTACCCTCATCTAATCCAAGATCCAGTCGGTATGTTGATGGTGATTACATACATAATATACAGTATACAGTGATGTGTCATTCCCCATTGGCTGGAAATAGAGCATAACAAATGTATGAAAAAGTTCCAAGCTATTTAGAAAATTACAAAGCTTTCTTTATGAAAATTAATGATAAACAAAGCACTGTGAAGGGCAAAAAAGGCCTGGGGCATGGACTCACAGCCGAGCTAGAGAGGTATTCAATTATTGAGAGATGGACTACAATGGGTTTATTTTGTATAACAGGGAGACACGTTGGCTTATTCCTTCAAGATCCCAACTAGTTTTTCACCTGAATTCCCAGTTTATCTCTTGGCACCATATGGAAATCAGGGAGCATATCTTAATATCCTTAAATAAGAAAAGGGCAAGCAGGTCAAAAGCCCTTGTTATGTTATCTCTCTGCATTTCTCTGACATCCCATCTGAATAACTCTTATGCCGTGAGTTATTTGGATGGAGTCAGTAGCGACACACTCCCACAGTGATTCATGGATTCATTCAGTGTAAACATGCATACATGTAATTCATCACGGTCAGCACCAGCAGCACAGGTTCTCTGGACACAGTGGACTCAGTCAGAGAGCAAACGTGAGCAACACAGTGTGAAATATTAATGTCTGACAGTAGATTTAAAAATAGAGGGCTCAGAAAAAGTCATGGAAGAAAAAAAGACAAAGCCATTTTTGTCTTTTCCACAACGCTTTAATATAACAGAGAGATGATGCGACACTTCAAACTGGTAGTTAAAAAGCATCTACAAACTGTAAAAATATTGTTTGCTTAAGGAAGTAGTTTATCTTTTTTACAAACTAAACACAATTTCACATTCAGTGACAATTGCTTGACATTTAGAATATGAAACACTCAGACATCTTTACCAAATTTGCCCTCTTTACGGTTTAACAGTGATGTGATTTGTATGTTTTCCCTTCAGCTGAATATTGTATTGATGTGCAGTCAGCCTCAACTTTGTGAAGGGAAAGAATTGGACCCAAAGAGCACTGATGTGTGAGCTTTGAAGCCAGGCAGCTGCGCTGGAGCCCTGCGATGCAGAAAGATTTCACATTTCCCTACAAAATGACTTCCTGCCTCACCCCACTCTCCTCTGACAGGAGGCACAAACCAAAATGGTGCACGAATGCAGCTCAACCTGGACAGAAACTATTGTTCGCTCGTTCCGTGTCCTACTTTCATCCATACATGATGTTTCGCTGCTGCTTTTTGACAGTAATATGTGCGTAAGGCATCATCAGAATGTCACTACCACTGAAAGCAAAACACTTCTCTAAATATTTGATGGCTTCATTGAATAATTATACCGTCCTGTGCAGTAAATTGCGTAAACAGCAACACATGTGAAGGTCAGGTGATGTGAATGCACAGTACATTTCATTTAATCCCTCTTCCAGTGCAGACAGCGACCAGCTGAGAGCTATGCAACATGAAATCGGGGCACAGCTATGGAGGGTTTGTTAGAATTTAGAGAATATCAGAGCATGTTTGGCTTTGATTTGATTTCAGCGCAAAAGTTGTTTGGGCTCTAAATAAAACCCTCTTTATGACTTTCTGATTGGGTTTAGCTGATAGCATCACTTGGGCTGCATCCACACGGCAAGTTTTAATGCTCAGTTGCAATATTTTGCTGAGATCCAATTTCTTTTTTGCGTGGTTGTTACATTTTAATTTAAATGGGCAGAAGAAGACGTGGAGTCACATGCAGCACGTTGCATTTATAGATATAAATGTGGATGCTGCTCATGTTAGCGAGCAGTTAGGGTGCTGACAAAGTTTTGGTGTGATGCAGTTTCGTCTGTTGATTACGTTTGAGTCGTCCCACTTTTCATGGTGCTGAAATTTATTTCTGTATAAACTCTTTGATGCATGATACAGCTGATGCCTCTTTAAATCCTGTTTATATGCATGAATGTGGAGGATATTTTTGTAAATCAGTGAGTCATCCAATACACTGCAACTCACTGAAGAATCAATGAATATATTCAATTATACACAAACATTGTAATTACCCGTTTGTGATAGACAGGACAAGAAAATGATTTAACTGTGTTTATGTTATGTAATATGACATATTTTGTGAATATATTTAAGGAATAGATCAAAATAGATCAACTTAAGATTATAAATAAGGATAAGCATCACTGTACATGTAGAAGTCAAACGTCGGGGTGCTGTGTGATAATTCATGCATCAGAATATTACGACTCATTATGCTTCCTTTACATATGTAGATGTCCGTTTATGTCCATTTCAAATATCACTGCCCTCATACTTCCACGCGTCCCTTATGTTAGCACGTTTGTTAGCCAATACATCCACCAGAGGGCAGTGCAGAGTTCAGGTTTCACGTCCAGGTTTCAACGTCTGCTGCAGTCAGTAGACCATTTTCGCAATCTATGCACACGTCATGTGCGCATGAAAATTAACCGCACTGAAGGGCAGACAGTGAAACTGTTTAGTGACACAGCCTATGTGTACCTCTTTACTGAGGAAATTAGAGCAATTCAAGATAGTTGTGTGTTTGATCAATTCGACATGATGAAAAAGGCTCTGCAAGAGTTCAGGATGTGTTGGTGGTTAGAAAACAACTTTTAACAACAATTATCTGGGATTGATTGTTACTCATTTCCTGGTGCAGACGCCTCTCTGGTGATTTCAGTTTCAATCATTCAGACCTCCAGCCCTTCACAGGTAGTTACGAGCATGTGCAAGTGACGTGTGCATAATTTATTAAAAGTGTCTATAGCAAACACAACTCGACGATGGAGGAGATGGTAATATTATACATGCTCAGAAAGAGACATACAGTAAAGAGATGCATGGCAGCAAAGTGGCCTGTGGTATCATTGGATACTTTGTAGCTTCTTCTTTGTTCCCTCCACGGGTCGCACATCAGTTATACTGCTCAACACTGCCCCCACAATTTCTGGTAGTACAACTCCATTTGCTCCTTCAGGATACACAGAGCATATAAATGATGCAGGAGATGGACAAAAATGCTCCACATCCGTCTTTTCAGACAAGCACAGGCATAATGACACAGAAGTTGAATGAAATGCAACATATTCAGACTGAAGTCGCTGTAAAAACATTAGATGTATCCAATTTAGTCATTTCTGACAAAATTACCCCATAATTCCAAGTTCCTGGGACAACTGGAACACATGAGTTTGTGCATTCAGTTGTCCAATAAGATGACCAGAAAATCTTCATAAGCTTCCTGAAAAATGGACCAAATTAAATGCGTAACCGACACCGTCTGTCTGCGTATCCGTCTTCTGCATCAAGCATCATTGGACCTTTAGTCATGTTTAACAATAAACAGTCAGGTTTGTGCTGCTCAGACCCTTGTTAAAAGAAAAATTAGATAGGGATCACATATGGACATAAAAGCTGGATTTGCCTGCAACTTAAAGTAGCCTGGTTAGAGCAGAAATTTCCCCGTTTATGATGCCACTGTCCACTGAATGGCTGCCATTTTACTTGCTGCTTACTCATCCTAACACAACATATTATGATGACAATTCTTCCACTTTTAGGTGAAGTTAAAGCAGTTTCATCCCTGCCTGGAGTTAGAAAACCAAACTACTTGGTAATTGGTAATTTTTAGGAATAAGACACTGATGTTGTACACCTACTTAGTCACATGAAAGAATGCAGTTGCTCTCAGGCTGTTATTGCCTGCAGAAACAGTCTTTAAACAATCCACCTCTGGAGTTAACGTCATATTAAACATAATATTGTGTCTCCCTGTATATGACTCTACATTTTTAGATGTACGTAGGGATTTAAAGTTGCTTTCAATCACTGATGTTCTTTGCAAGCCCCACTGTTAAAGATCCCAATTTGAAGCAGAAAAGTGGAGATTTGTTGGAATGCTTTACTGCCCTCCATTTTCAACTGTTTATAATATTTTTCTGTGTCTGCATATTTTCTCTGTGCACATTACTCATCAGAATAAAAAAAGGAACTATGAAAACCTCGACCAACTGTCCTATGACAACAAGCGAGGACCTAAGGTATATTTGCATGGTCAATGCACGCCGCCCACCAACTTTTCCAAACGTAGCAACTAGAAACCAGCCCAAACCAGTCACCAGCCGACCCAGAAATGTCCCTCTCTTGGTAGCACGTGTTTTTTTTATTCTTTTACTTTGAGACATTCCCCCATGATTTTGAATAAAGAATGATTTTTTTGTTATGAAAAGCCTATAATTTTCGGTCACTACAAGAAAAAAAAAGAAAACAAGAGAACTGCGCCCGGCTTTTATCATTTTCATTTTCTCCTTCAATAAAGGAATGCATGTATTCAGAACACACACTCACACACAAAAAGAGTTTGCAAGTCCATTCCTTTGTGGAGAACCGGTAGTGTGGGACTCAGATTTCCCAGATGCTACTTCCTCCTGTTCTGTAGCACTTCCCTGATTTTCAGCAATCTTTTTGTTGAGGGCAAACGTCCCCCTCACTCCCTTTCACCTGTTTTTAGTTATTGGTTGCATTGACCTTCTTCTTCCCCCTTACCTAACACATGCACGTTCTTCTTTGGAGCCTTGACAACCCTCAGTTTGCATGCGAACAAATGCAAAAGTTTTTTTTCCCTTCAAGCTTTTTCTTTTTTTAGTTCAGCCGGATCCCCTGGATCGATTTCCTTTTTATCTCTGTCTCTCGTTTTCAAACAAAATCGGCCAAGCTCAAACCAAGCAGGTGAAGAGGCAGCATGGTGTTTGAGGTAGGGAAAAGTAGCTGGCTTGACCTTTCTTATGCCCCAATCACAGGCAGAGAAAGTCCTCCAGTTCAGCCAGGAGACTAACTTAACTGCCCTGCTGCTGGAGGCTAAAGAGCTGGAGGCCCGAGTCATCATCCTGTCTGCCAGGTGAGATTTTCAGCCACACACACATTTCATTGAAATTGTTATGCATCTTTGTGCCACCTGATGAAATATGCCCAGGAGATTTAACTGCACTGTGGTGGGAAGGAAAATTGTTGATGACATGGAAATGGGCAAAGGTCTAAGCCCCCTTAGAGGGATACCATGTAACTTTTGGCCACTAGAGGTTCTAAACCTGTAATTTCCCCACATAATTAAACCTTTGACCCAAATATCAGCCAATGAGTATTAATGGACAATTTCTGGGGGTCAATACAGCATTTGACACAGGGGGCGCTGCCTGCTTCAGAAACAGACACTGTAACTTTGAGCGGATCTGTGGCATCATGTGACCTGCAGCGCTTTGCTCTACAGCTATAAAACACAGTGGGTTGTGTTTCATGCTTCTTTTTCCTTGAAGTTGGTCAAATCTGAAAAAGTTAGAAGGTCAGCACAGTGTCTGAAGAGCCTAGAAACAGTTAGACTAATGCAACAGTGTCATGTGGCCTGTGAGAAGTTACAGGTTTAGCCCCCTAGTGCCCAAAAGTTACACAGTTTACCTTTAATTTGAACCAAAAAAAGAAAAAAAAGAAAAAAAGAAAGGAAAAAAACAATCTTTTCTATAGTGTTTTTTCATTGTCATGCGGCTTTAAGAGGAGCTAAGGGCTGGGATATACTTGCTGTGTACGCGAGCGTGCCCGCAAGCGCTCTTTCTGGTCTGTGTACATACTTGCTGCAAACTACGTAGGCACAGCGCGGCCAAAGCGGTCAATACCGGA
>JAVQJG010112478.1:0-11503 GCA_036024015.1 Craterocephalus amniculus | reverse complement strand
TTTTTTTTTAGCTCCTGCCCGCAATGAATTGTGGTCTATATTGACCCGTCTAGTGACCATCGATGCTCACTACTTTTCAAGATGCATTGTGGGTAATATTGAGTGCACTACTTTTTCCCTTCTGGACATTCGGACACCTCTACAAAATGGCGTGCGCCCTATATAGGGCACTATGTAGGGCATAGGGTGCACATTCGGACACAGCCTTAATCTTGACCACACCATATGGAACTTGGGAAATTTAGTGGGCGGGACCATGCTATTGGCTATTGGTGAAGCACATAATGCTGCACTCTCTTTATTCTTTGCGAGACCTTGTTAGCACCCGGGGCTCGTCTGTTTTGTTAGCTAGCGATCTATCTTTACCTATCACAACAGTTGGAAGAAACGGTTTAAATCTCCACATTTTTCTCTGCCTCACTCCTGCCCTACATCCTCTTCTCTTTCTTTTCAACTCCATTGGGATTTGATGTGTTATTTAACTGATAATCTTGAATTTAGAGAGTATTATCAGTTGGCCTTGGTTTTAGTTTTGTTTAAAAAAAATTCAACAATGGAGAGCAAGTCAGGCAGGAGTCAATGTACTTTTTTGTTGTCACTTTTGTCCGTCCACAACTCAGCCGGTGACGGACGATTTTCCCACAGAATGTATGCTATGTAAATTTGTGGCCGAAGCAGAGATGTTTTGTTACCTTTACACGAGAATCGACTGGCACGATGTCATGTTGTGGACACGTACCGCCCAACGTCATCATGTAAATTAGCGGGTCAACCCAGGTCTGCTTGCTAAGGCCAATTGTAGGTGAGTTTAAACGTGTTTTCTGGCCAGTGGAAAAGGGGTATGAGTCCGACATTTTGGACCAATTCTCATTTTCATTTTAGATATTAAAACTACGATAAAATGAGATAAAGTGGTTACTAGACTGTAAAAAGCTGTAAAGCAATGAAGGATGAGGGGATTGGATCAAGCTAATACTCTACTGCAATCTGATGTGAAGGCAAAATAAGCCCAAAGAAAGCCAGAAGTTAGTCCAAACCAACCAATCAGCGCCGACCACGGTCCATCATGTGGGTCACACTAAGAGAAAACTTAAAGAGGGATTAGCTGAGCATAAATATGCCATTATGCCAGAAATCAAAATCTTCTTTACTCCATGGCAAAAAGCTACAAACGGGCTAGTCATACCAGCCCTAACACTTTAAAAGCTTTGGTCATTGAGGTTGTACCGCCACCCGCAAGAGGCAGAGATAGACTTCAACAACTTCTATGCAGGGAAATTTTTGGATAGACCGCCTCAATGCTATGTCTCATCCAGGAATTAATGAAGAAATAGATTTCTCCCCGTTCCTCTAACTTAGCTCTTTTGTGCTCTGGTGCTTTTGTGTCTCTGTGAGCATGCACATCATACACAGTAAGCTATAGGAAAGTGATTACTATCTAAAATAGTTTTATCAATTTTAGTCACGTTTTAGTTGTAAGCATTGTTATGGTCTCTCTGGAAGTACTTAATGTATGCCGTATCAGTGTGTGTGTGTATATGCAAAGACTTTTTCACTACTATTTGTATTTGTTGCTATGAAGTAGGCTTTACACGATCAGGATTTTAGGGGCCGATCACGATCGCTGATCAGAGAGTTTTAAAAAAACGATCACCGATCCGATCACTGGCCTATATGTGGGAATTAAATGTGCCAATTTTTATACGGTTTAAGGAGTATCTTAAAAACTTAACCTCTTGTCCATAGGCTACTTTAATGCAATTAAAATACTTTTCAAGAATACTGCACAAAAGGGCAGCGATCTATCTCAGTACATTTATATAACTCATTAATTTTTCATTCTTTTTCTGTACTGCTTGTCTAATAATGATGAAATTATTTATTGACAGTATTAAGATGTCTCTAGTTTCTGTGTTTATATATATATATATATATATATTTATATGTGTATGTATATTAATCCGTGTGAAAAACTGCTTTACATTTTTGCAGCATTTATGTTTTGAGCAATTTTTAGACTTACATTATGGAATATGTGCGGTAAAGTCCATCTTTAACCAGCGTTGTCTTTTCAAACATGCTGCTTCCTTGCGGACTTATTTCGCCCTCCGGGTCAGCTCAGCCTCCCTTCCACTCTGTCCGCAACGTTTTCTTGTGCGTTCAGCCCGTTCAGCCAGAGCAACACGCCGCAACATCTCAGCTTTTATGACGCTACATGTCCGCTGTAGCTCTGTCAGCGAGCGAAACGTTTCTAAAAGCTAAAGGTATAAAAGACGATGTCTGCACCACGACTGCTTTCCAGAGTAAGTCTGAACAGTGCTTACTAAGTGACGGGCGGACAATAAAGTTTTTTATTTAATTAATTTACAAAGCATCGCTAGCAAACGGTTTCACAGTGCAGCTGAAACAGATCACAATCAGCTGCAACGGGAGCAGTTTCACAATGACAATGACGTCATTGATCGGATCGGTGGATGAAAACTTTAGGGGATCAGAAAAAATGAAAAATATGTGAAATTTCGGCCGATCCGATTGGTGGAAAGCCTGAAGTATGTGTGTACTATCATACCACATGACCTTTTCTGTCCTTTTAAGGGAGCCAAACACCTGCCCCGTTTAACCCTGATGAAGGCTAAAAAGCCGAAATGCGTAGGTACGTGAAGATAACAAACTACTTCCAAATTCAGAGTGCCTCAATTGATCTTTGATTTTCCACAATGATTTATTTTTTCCTGACACACCCTCCTCATCAGGGGATTTCGCTCGCTTTGCATACAAGGTAATGGTTTGATGCCCGTATCCTTGAATAGATAATTTGTTTTTTTTCCCAGCTGAAATCCAAGCTGTGATCCGATTGATCCAACATGACAGATCTCAATTTGCATATCATCATTGCTCTGTAGGTGACTGTTTCAATTCAATTTACTGAATTATTTTTATTAAAATCTGACATGTAGGCACATGAGCACATTGACAAAAGGAGCAGGTGACTCTGGAGCTTTGATATAATGCTGTTGGGCTGAGTTATCAAAACAAACACACTCCTAAAGATAACACACTAACATCATCTTTATGGCAGTGAAAGTGCCACCACACAGTCTTCTGTTATCAGATCACTTCTGTTCTTTTATCAGGGTGCTTTTTATTCCTGTTGAGATGTGTCATCATCTACATTTCCCTCCTGTGATGAAGAAGTCAGCCATCTGTTTGAAAGGAGTTTGTGAGCTGCAAAGTGGTGTGCCATGCCTCTCTGGTTTGCTTTCTGCTCCGAGTGTCCAAAAGCAAAAGGATCCAATTGTCTTTTTTGTTTTATTTCAATGTCTGTGCATAATCACAGGCAAGCCGAAGCAGCAGGGGAATCATCCCGACAGCAGTTTGTCTCATCAGATCGAGGCTTTTAACTTCTCACATGAAGTCATCTGAATCATAGCCATCCTGTTGACAGCAAGCAAAACAAAAAGCAGCTATAAATGTTCATAAATTCAATAAATCCACCTGAATGTATTTAATATGTTTGATTATGATGTTTTGATTGTGTTTTGTTGAAATAATAAAAGTGTTATCTCTCTCTGTTAGTCTTACCTCATTGGTTTTCATGTTTTCACACTTCATCAGTGAAGTATAGTTCCTACAGAAGGTAAAACATAGAGAAATATGAATAAATGCATAAATAAAACGGGTAAAATGATGAAGCCATGCATCGTGTTATTAAAAAATGGATGCAAGTAAGAGAAAGGACTTGCTACAACTTTGACCCACCTAAGCTCCTCCATTTCCTTTTTCTTTTTCTGCTCCTCTTTCTCTTTCTTCTTCTGCTCCTGAAGTTGCGCTTTCTTGTCGTTCCTCTCCTCTCTGTCCCTCGACTCCTTCTCTGCCGCCAAATCCGGGAAGCGCTCTGCTTTTGTTTTCTCCAGGCGGTTTACAATCTCGTTGATTTTATTCTCCACCGCTACAATCTTCACCTGCGAGAGGCAGGAAATATTTAGTAATTGAGGAAAATTCACTTGCAAATGTACAATGGAACAAAAATCCATCACAGTAAGTAAACTTATTTAATTTTATGTGTTAAGGCATCGTGTGCTCACCTCTTTCTGTCGATGGAAACCAATCTGTCCAACGTCCATGTCTCCTGTTTTCTTCAAGTTGGCCCAGGGTGTGTAAACCACATTGATGTTGTTCATTTTACAGCCTGCAAAGATACATTACAAACAATGAACAAAGATGACACACCCGATGATGTTAATAAAAAGGGTTTTGACACAAATCTTACCTTGGATGCTATTGTTTTTCACCAGCTGAGCGCAGTCTATCAGCACCTCCGGAGGGATATCATCTATGGTCCTACCCTAAACATACATCATACAGATTAAGGTGTTTTTTAATAGATGCTTTTCATTATTGGCTGAGCTATGTCCTTACCTTTGGCATTCTGAGATAAACGTGAGCTGAGGACAGTTTGTCCACATGAAACCTGGATGTGAGGGAAAAAAACATTCTCAAATAAGATGTTGCCACAAAACTTTTAAAAGGAAGAAAAGGTACAGAAAGACACACAATTCGAGGATGATGATTGTAATGGTGAAAGTTATAAATTATGTTTTATGCTTCCAATAATAAATACAATGCACAGAGTTGGTGATAAGTTTAATGAGTTTCTTGTATAGACTGTATGGGTCATTGCCTATAAATCAATAAATGAATCAGTGAATAAATAAATATATTTTAGAATTATTCTATACAGAAAAGAAACAAAGAAAACAAGAAAGTCATCCCCAGGGGGGATTTTCAGTGCAACAGCAAGACGGAAAGGATAACAAGTGAAGGTGATGTAAAGAGATTATAACTATAACATCAGGTCAAATCAAACTTCTTAATATACATAAAAGTATATACATTAAAAAAAAATCAGAAAAATGAACATCATGTATACTTTTGTGTTTATGCATGTATCTTTATGGCATTTAGTTTTGTTTAGAAATGTGCAAATGAATAAATAAATATCTCAAACACCTTGCAGCCCCAAATAAATCTACTTTGGATCTTACCAAATGTCTTCAGGCCATCCATACTTGATTAGATCCTCATCTATTGATAAAAGCAGCCGCAGGTTAACAGATCATTTGCTAAAAATTTGTGTGCAAACAGCAGAAACACAACAATCAGCAAGAGTTTGATTAATCAACAACAATCTTACTTTCATATTTGTCCTTTCCCATATAGATCGTAAAGGGAGGGTCCACCACTGAGGAGGAAACATTACACCAGCAGTCACAGAGTGAAAAAGCAACTTAAACTAAAAATGTTATAACAGAGTCGCATAAACACCTTCAAAGTGAGAGGCTAAACAAGCTATAAGCTAACAACGATGCTAGCCGAGCGGCTGCCCAACTTACCGGCACTTGTGAAGTAAAACACCATTTTAAAGCGAGTAAAACTATTTTAAAAATGAATGAAAAATAAGTCTATGCTTTGAGAGTCAGTGCGCTACTTTTTATAAGGACAAAATACCACCAGCTTCATACCAACTGGTCGCTCGTACTGTGTGAATGTCGTTTGATCCCGGAAGTGATCAGCCGGCACTCAGAAACCGGAAGTGAGTATCTGTTCTTTACAAATTAAAACAGTCTACGTTCATACCGTGCAAGAATGCCTGCTGTGTTTAGTCTTCTGACAAAATGACATTTTAATAAAATAAAAAAGTAAATGGCCACATAACATTTTAGTTGGTGTTGATGTTAACATTTGAAGATTACCATTATTTACACAACTACCTTCAGCAAGAGATTGCTGAAGGTAAATACTTCATAACAATAAGCACAAGAAACGACAAATGCCTCAGGGTTACACTGTATATTACTACATTTTGTTATATGAAAGATTAAATATCACTTTAGAAAATAATAACATAAAACTGTGTCCACCAAGAAACTCCATTTCAAACTAGTGCAGTGTTTTTCAAGTTAACAATTTCTTCATGTAAAATATTCTTTTGTTACCATATATAAACTCCTGTTTTTACCACATCAGCTCAAATGAACACAGAAGATTTTAACTAGTCTCTTTCTATGAAAAGACACCCAAGAGTACAACTCCCACTTTTGTCTGTTTATGACTCACATTCTTTATGACCATAAAACTAATCTCAAATAGCTATTTGTCCAACTGTGACATACTGACAGCTACATAGACAACACAATGGAAACCTACAAGGGAAGTTGACCCACCCCCAAGCTGTCTTCAGTGGGGAGTCTGTCATATGCCATTAGAGATCATCAGTTGTGCCATGGGAAATTATCTAGGTTACAGTTTGATATTTTAATGTTTTGGGTTGTAATGTGCTTTTCTAATTTTTTTGCCATGAATAAAGTAACTTGGCTAATAAAGATAAAAAAGGACAGAAAAAAAAGAAACACTAGTCAGTCCGTGTATGGACACTCTTATTGTAGTAGGAGATTATGAAAACTCAACGTTTCCGCTTCCGCTTGGGTTGTGCAGGTATTATTAGATCAGCGCGCGCTGTTCAAAACACACAAGAGAATCGCGCGCGGACGGAGTGGCAGACCCGCCACAGAGCGAAACATTTTGATCGTTTATCTTGTTCGACAGAAAGAGTTTCGGTAAGTTTTAGGTAAATTCTATTTTCTGGGTCTCTTTGATGTTTCATAATTTTTTTGTCTTATTTCTTAATCAATAATTTACCTACTGTTGGTTATAAAGTGCAATCAATAACGATGTCAGCCATTAATAGTTGTGTTTACCGCTTAATTCACGCGTGTCTTGTTAAAATCCGCGGTAAATCACTGTTGTTTTAATCCGTGGAAGACAACTGATCGACAGCAACACGATTGTTAGCTTGTAGAAGAGCCCGAGGTCACCTTTGCATAAGCTAATCAGCCCGCCAATTACGCATTTGCTGCCATCCTTTGCACCTATGTTTGCGCCTTCTTTGCTATTTTGCCGCCGAACAAACACATTTGTGCACAGACAAGACTACAATCTTTATCAACTGCGTAATCAATCAGTTTGTGGGCTTTAGTTTACAACGGTGGCTTTTGTATGGTTATTGTATTTGTCCATTTAGTCAGTCACACCAAAGTGACAAATATTTGGCCAATTTAGATTCAAAGACACGAAAAGCGATTTATGGGATCTCTATCTGGCAAGGATATAGAACACAATGTTATTATGCATGTTTTAAAATACAGCTGGACGTGTACAAGTTGAATTAAACTAGTTTATTTTTAAATTTCTTTGTTTTTTATTTTGCTACCAGTATAAAAATACGTTCTGAATTCAGTCTTTGGATGCATCTGATAGCCTACTTAGCAAATCGATTATATGTTTTGAGTTTTGTGATCTATTCATGTTACTCATTGGACTTGGTTTTGTCACGTGTGTAGGTAAACTTAAAAAATGATACCCACCACCAGGAAGCGAAAGCTTTCTCCTCTGGACTCTGACCGGTAAGCTGAAAAGAGTTCTTCTTTATTTACTCTTAATTTTAAAAGCATGTGGTATATTGATGCCCCTTTTTAAACAACTGTTTCATCATTTTGTGGAAACCTGACTGAAGCTGCATCATTCTGTGGCGCTGTGATGATTTTGTAATATAATGTTTTATTGCTAAACATCAGCCACCCAGCCAAAAGAGGGGTTAGAGAAGAAGAGAGGAGGAGATCCCCAAGGAAGAAGCTTGGTGATAAGTCGCCACAGAAACCCTTACATGGACCAGCAGGTAGGACAGACCAAGATATTTTTTGGATTGGAAGTATTGATTTGTGTTAATTTAATGGCCGTTGTGGTTGAAAAGACCATTCTACACATTTTATTCTCCCTGTCTATTTATATTTGCAAATTTTCAAGGCTCACCGGCCAAATCACCTCGTAAATCTCCAGTGAAATATGCCGTGGTGACGAGCTCCTTCTACGGCAAGCAGAAGACGCTCTATCTCACTCCACTGGAAAGGAAGGCCTTAAAGGAGTCTCTCCCCTCTCCTCCCTCTGCACTTCCCTCTCCACCCTCTTTGGCCAAAAAGCCAGAGAAGAAAACTAAGAAGAAAGTCAAAGGAGGCAACAAACCCAGGAAGAAGTTGGTGGGGTCTAGCAAGGGAAGGAAAATGGGACTGAAAAGCTACACAAAACCCACCAAGACGACTGAGCTGCCTAAAGTTGCTGGCAGGTTTGTTTTCTCGGACGTTAATGGTCCAGTCGTTTTGCTTTTTGCTTCTATTGTGTATTTTATGTTTTTCAAATCTTTGACATAATTTTATTTGGCAGTGTTGCGGTGAAACCGCCAGCCGCCCCCGCTGCACCTGCCAGCATCAAACCAACAGAGGCCAAGAAAGCCATCACCCTCACTTTCAGCTCGCTGAAGCCCAAGCCCAAGATCTTTGTTGGAGCTGCGTTCTTTGGCACGGGGAAGAAACCGACATCCATGTACAAGAAATCAGCTCCAAAATCTCTGGCCAAGCCAGCTTCGGTCCCGGTGAAGAGCAACGCTGTGCTGCCGCAGACGAGGAACGAGAAACCAAAACAGCAGCGGCAGCAGGCGGCTCAGGAAACAACCCGGCAGCGGGAAGAACCAGTACAGGTAACTTTAGTTGCCATTAAGGCACAGTTTCACACTGATATCATAAATGAGGTTTTTTCTTTTTTATTATAATAGTAAAAAAAAAAGCTCTTAATTTGCAGTAAGAATTATTTTCAAAGATGTTGATGTTTTGTCCTTTCTGCAGCCGGGCAGCAAGCAGGGAGTCGAGTTCGATCCGGCCGACTGGGATGACTCTGCTGATGAGGAGCCGAAAACTCCACAACTATTAAGGTGCTGAATTATTTTTTATGTTGTCTAGAAAACCGTCCTACATCGTAGTTTTTTTAATCTGCATGCTTCCTGCCACTGAAGTCAGTTGTACACATGCATGCTGGTGCATTTTATGTCCCACTGGGGAAAAATTTGGCTAAAACATTTTTACTTATTTATTTTCAGTCTTTTTTTTTAAGCTTTTAGTTCAGAATGAAATGGGTTGCTTCAGATGACTGACTATCCTCGTTTTCCTCTTTCAGCCGATCTAAAATGTCAGAAAAGTATGGAATTACCCGAGACCTCAAGATCATGTTGTCAAAGACCCCTTCACCGAGTCCTGCCTCATCCCTCAGCACTCTGGTGAATACATCACACGTTCATACGGCCCAGGCAACACTGCAGCCTGGAGCATTCATGTCCCTTATGGGATTGTATAATTTAAAATAATCCCAATTTTTATATTGAAATTGTGAAATTATAATCCACATTTTGTCTTTCCAGAAGGATTCTCTGACAGAAAGTGTCTCTGAACCCATCTTTGACCTCAGTGAGACAGATACTAGAAGAACTGCCTCCAGCCCTCCCAAAGGTTTTTCCTTGCATCTGACAGAAGATAGATCAAGTCTAAACCGTCCTCCTTCCCCTTATGTTCATATTCATCTTGTCTTCCAGACTCTTCTGCCATGTATCCCATATTTGGGTCAGCCTCAAAAAGGTGAGTCCTAGATTTAACCACTGGTTTGAAATTTATTTGAGGGATGGCTCCTTCTAGATGCAACATCTTGTTTTTAAGGTGGTCTGTAAAAAAGACGAGAGGATAAAAGATGGTAATCAAATGCTGAAACACCTTGTAATTGTTACAGTAGTGAGCAGCTTATAATGTAGAATAAATTCTATCTTGTAATGAATAAAGTGATGCAAAGTCTCAGAAACCGTCTGTTTAATACGATATGCTTGGTTTTTTCAGGGTAAACAGGTTAAAGACTTCAGCTCTGAGGGCCCCGCTGTCCTGCAGCACTCCCTCTGGCTCAGCAACATCACTACCGACTCCAGCAGCTAAGGAGCGAAGCGTTCGCAGGAAGAAAGAGAAACAAGACGATGACCAGCTCATTATTGTAAGTAATCTGTCAGGTTTTAGTTTTCCTGAACTTTGAGGCAGCATATGCTTATAGAGGGAATAATTTTAACTGTAGGCAGTAAAATACTTCGGGAACTTAGTCTCTTCTATTATACAATATAAATACAGTCGTAGTGATAATAGTTTCCTATTAACTGTAGTTAAAATCAATGATCCCTTCTGGCATAATTCATTTGCTTTTGCATTCTACTTTGGCAACATAGATCCTTATGTTCACTGTTCAGAGCTTTGCAGATTGACTACCAGAATCAGTTTACAATCATCCTTCCTGGATTAAAAATTTATCTTAATTTGCTTTCATGTTGCTCTGCTGACGCCCTCATTGCTGAACAAATGAGGCACCAAGCAGCCATGTTTGTTTTTAATCAGTTTATACTCAAAAGCATTACTGTTGTGAAGATTATCAGACCTCTGGTATTTTTAAAGTGTGGTCCACTTTCTTATGGTATCATGCAAGAAAAAAAAAGATTTTTCTTACATCTGTTTACAAAAAACTAAAGTGAATTACAGTTAAAGCATCTATTTTCTTTGGTTCTTCAATAAGAGCAGAGTCAGTTTTAGTATTTGATTAGAAACATAGACACGCTCTCATCTGGTTTCAACTTTGACTTCGGATGGGCATTTGATTTAAATGGTCTTAACTGATTATTAGGAAAATTTATCAAAAGTCACTAATCATTAATATTTCTATTTTAAAATGCAGTATTTATAATCTATATTTCAATTAAGTGAAAGTGGAACAAACCTAGTGTGTTTCCTTTAATTAGATTTTTATTACAAGATGAACACCTCTTGTTGCACTTACATGGGATTCATTCAATGGTTACACTGGAGAATATGAGTTTTTATGCAACTTAACCACCAGTCAATGAAATTAAATGATCATTTAATCGATTAAAATCTTAATCGATCATCGATTAATTATGCCCATCCCTAACTTGGACATGCACTTTTTAATAGCAAGATGTATGAGAATATTAGCCTTGTCTGGTAATGATCCTCCTCACTGTGCCCTCATTGTCTTGGTGTTTCTGAGCAGGATGCAGGTCAGAAGCAGTTTGGAGCAACAACCTGCAGCTCATGTGGGATGGTTTACAGCGCAGACAACCCCGAGGACCATTTCCAACATACACAGTTCCACCAGGGCTTCCTCAGCTCCATCAAATTTGTTGTAAGACTCCCACTCTTCTTCACTGTAGCTAAAATTTTAACATAACAGAAATGTTTACACATGAGTTTTCTGGTTATTTATGCTTTAAAACTGCAGGGGAAAAAAAATAAAATGATTGAACGAGTGAATCCGGGTGAAAAAGAGGTTCCAACATTGATTATTAAGCTTTGTTAAATTATCCTGTATAATTTCCATTTCTAGTATTTAACAAACAGTGATTGTATTAAATCCCATAAATGTCACTGGCACGGTGAGTAACTGACCTGTTAAAGTGGTCAAAGCTGCTAGCAGGAGCGTTTTCCAGGGGGTGAAACTAGAGATGTTCCGATACCATTTTTTTCCTCCCGATACCAATTCCGATACTTGTGCTATTGGTATCGGCCGATTATAA
>JAVQJG010112475.1:0-10524 GCA_036024015.1 Craterocephalus amniculus | reverse complement strand
GTAATACCAGCATTCAACCTTCCAGCTATATTTTGTGGGGATAGAAGCCTTAAAAACAAAGAAAAAAGATCAAGGAATTGCAGTAATTTTGCCCATCACACAGGCTGTTGGTGGCCATTTGGGTGAATAGATGCCACTATCCTTAAAACTGATAAAAAAAATAAAAGGCCACTTAATTTTTGCAAATCAGAGTGATAGGCCACAGAGGGGGAATTGAGCCTTGGGTGCCAAGGGCTTCAGAGCACAGAAAACAACTTAAATTTCCTGAGTCTGAAAAAGATTATTTTACTTGATTTCTTTTTAACAATCAGAAAATTTAGTGCAAAACTCTTCACACATTTTTATTACTGCAATGAAATATTAAAAACTCTAACCTTTGTTCCGTCTAAATAAGGCTATTGGAATTCATTGGCACTTGACAACACACAACCTGGAATAGCTCAGATCTGCTCCGAACAAATCAATATTAAATTCCTTTGCTTCAGACTGCAACAGATCTGTTGCCCGGACCACCGCATACACTATGGACCAGTAGCGTTATCACCCAGCTAACTTTTTGACACTTATTTCACTTAAACCGACTTTCCTCCTGTTAACGCGGCAAATTACCCATAAGTCTGGATTTGGATAAGTTGGGAGGATTGTGATAGTGTGTGTGTTGTGCTTGCTATGACAAAGTGTTACAGCGATACTTGAGAGAGCACTTTCTTCCAAACACCAGAGGGGAGGACTCAGGGGAGCTGCAAGCTGACTTAGTCTCATCTGAGATGCTCTGACTAGGATCTCCCAGGGGGGACCACCTTCTCCTCAAAGCTCCCTTCAGAGCTCCACAAGCTATAGACGATGGCTTCTCCCCGCCCCTAGTGATATCACAGAACAGGCCCCTGAGAACATCCCGACAGTGTGATGAGGGAATATGACAGTTCAGAGTGAAATAAATAAATAAAACAAGACAACAAAAGATATTTCACTTCACCTGTCTGCTTCTTGATGTCTGAGTTGTCTGTTTCTCTCTCTCTTGTCTCACACACTCGCCCGGGTGCAAATAGTAACACTTCAGATTCTCTCCAACACACCACCTGATATAAAAACTAGAGGATCGACTTTTATACAGAGACTCTTTCTTTACACATACACATCTTCGGAATGACTGATTGCTCGTGAAGAGGAACAAAACCACACATGGTAAACACACGTCTCTGCTACCACTGAACCACGCTGCCATCAATGGCCACATAAGCTGTAATTACATGGTTTTCACTGTGGCCTAAGGCTTCACAGAGACTCTGCAACGTCATGAGCAGCGCAGTTTTACTTGACCACAGTTTTGCTTGACCACAGGTTGGTCAAGCAAACAATGCCAACTAGAAGTACTTTGTGACTTACATGAATGAGCTGTTACTGTAGAGTTACAGCGAGTTGTATGCATCATTCTAAGGAGTCCACTCAGGGCAGAGAGCAACTATTTAGCAATTTTAACCATTAAGAAGCATTTATGTATAGATATGAATTTAACAGAACTCCAATCTAGCTACTAACGGAGCACATTTCTACATTTAGTTATCCAAATGACCAGCAGAAGGACTACATTTGTCACACTGGGGAAGACTTTTACTTTCTGGAAAATATATGCCATATGAAGTGGATGTGACTTATAACCCATTTCAGGAAATATGATTGGCTCTGCTGTTTTGCTTCTTGCTAATGTGATTGGCGACCCCAAGTGTTGCTCTGCTGAAAGAGCTTGGGATGATTCAGTAACAGAGTGGTCTCTACCAACAGTTGTGTTTTGGTCAGATTTTCAGGAGCAAAGAAGAGAAATGTGGACAATAGGGGTTATTTTAGAGGGAGTCAATTCCACAAAGAAATCATTTTTCTCAGATGCCATTCAGTAAGGTCTTGAAATAAATCAAGCATTGATGGGTTATTTATCTTACTCTTTGGTACATCTCTTCAAAGTACAGTTAGAATATAATATCTATCCTTGAGTTAAACCGGGGTTACAAACAAAATGCACTGTACCGTGCTTTACGTGATAACCAGTTCCTTTCTTTTTTCTGAGCTACATATCAACTTACCTTGGTCCGATGTTACAGTGTCACATGATCCAAAGCTGAGAGCCAGCAGGGTCAGAGAGGATAAGAGAAGCCACATGGTCTTACTCCACTAAAACAACTCCAATTCACTTCGCCTCCCCACCAGCTGATGAGAGAAAGAAGAGAGAAAAAAGGGACAGTGAAGAAAAAAGTCACATCCGTTTCTGTCATCACACCAAGATGCCTAATAATGCTGCTGACAGCTGCGCATTACACTCCACTCTTGAAAGATGTTGATGTATATTTATGAGTCACTTGCAGCTGATGTGTTAATTATGTGGTCTGATGCAGACTTTGTTTGCAGCATGCGAATTAACCAGAATGTCCCTCATTAAAGACTGTAACTCTAATAAAGTCTGATCATGGTCATAATTTTGTCCATCTAGTCGGCCTCTGACTGGGCAGCAACTGCACACACACAGGAAATTTAAATTTGTACAGGGGAGCACGACGCACACACACATGTGAGCAAAGAAATGTAATCCTTCAGACAAAAAGACAGCAGACATAATTCTGCAAAAAAAAAACTTCTGCATATGCAAAATGCTCACATGAAAAGCAAAATGACTTCCATACAGGCCGGTGGCTCCAGAGTCAAACACACAATAGGGCCAAAACACACAAACACATCTGGAGACTGTTCTACTGGAGCCACGGTTATATTGTACCAGATGCTAACACGTGGCCTAACAAACACACCACGCACACACACACACCATGACACAAAGATAAAAAAGCATGCCACGTGTAAATAAGCATCGTTTGCTCTCTGCAATCCCTCTACCTCAGCATTACCCGTCCGCACACACACACACACACCATTCATAAACACGCACACACACATGCAGAAGTATCTACACACATTAACACGCGCACACCACCCACTCCGACTTGCATAAACAGATCCCAGCTGACCGGGACTTGCCCTCAGCATGTGAGAGAACCCCATAACTCTGCAGTGTTTATCGGTACAGCAGGGCCCTCCAGGCAGGCAGGCAGGTAGGCAGGCAGGCAAGCAGACTGTCTCTGAACATACACCTGTTCTGTCTGCCAGGAGAAATGACCTCCACACTCCCTTGGGGGTGCAAAATGTGGTGCTCCAGCCTGGCCGTGGACACAGTGCAGGAACACCATCCAACCTGACATGGTTGTGTATAGTGAGCTGCTAATAAACGCAGCAGTGGTTTAAATAATGCTCCGAGATAATGAAGAGCTTGTGCCAAGCCCCCACCCAAATCTGTCACATATGCCTTTGTTTTCAAGGTGTAGCTGCTTTCCTTGTTGTATTTTGTACATTCTATGTAAGAAATAAGATTTTAGCCTCTTTAATCACACTAGCGTGTGTAAGAATTTATCTACGAGCACAACTTGGACTGCTTGCGTGAACATAGCTGTGAGCTAAGCAACAAAAAGAACAAGTTTTCTCCAGCTGCTGGATGGCTGGGCAGTAAATCAAAGCCTTAGACTGCTGCTGTGTTTTGAACACCGCAGCCATTATTCCAGGCTTCATGCAACATGATCACAATAATAAGAAGGTTCACACAGTACATAATTCATAACGCATCACAGTCTGCAGAACACAGGCTGCGGGAAAAGTTACAGCTCACTGCTATTATTATCTGGCTTTAATCCAAAACCGCTTAATAGGCTTTCTAATATGTGTTCCCAAAGATGTCTTTCTTTCCCCCACTCTCTCTGCTTTCTATGGCCGATGAAGTCAGGACGGGGTCAGGCTGTTGGGTTTGGCCAACTTTTTGGCTACGAGCCTGGTTATCAGGCGTGAAAGTGATGGGGTCACTGTCTGTGCAGCCAATACAGGAAGGAAAACAATGACAGATTTTCTCCAGCCCTAAAAGCCTGACCACGAGAGATGGCAAACTGAATTGACGACCAACATCCATAATGACAACACAGCTCTGTTTTTTTTTTTTCTCATTAACTTCAGCTATTTACCTTCTATTCATTTATTCATTCTACTAAATACACATCTCTCTTTCTGATTCAGAGCAGCTCTGTGGTATCTAGAGTGTGTTTGGTCTTTCTTCTTTTTTTTTCCGAGATCTTCTGTTTTTATGTTTCCATTACAGCTCTAAGTTCTGGAACTTTCCAAAGCTCCATGACACAGACAAAAGATGCAAGGATACTGTACTGTGCTGCATAACAAAGGATGCAATATGTGCTCAGAGCTTGGTAAATTTTGTTGTCACACATTTCATCATTATTGCCATCGCTTACTTTTGGAACAATAAACCCCAACACATGCATGTTCAGAGAAACACACTCTGACAGAGTTAAATGGAACACGTCCAGTTGATGCCCTGGCTGTGGTATTGCTTATTAGCAAGCCAGACATGGATGATTAAATAACAGTGAACCACTGTTTAGAATACTTTGCATCTGTTTAAATGGGAGATCCAAATGGAAATCTGATGGTCTGGCAGTGATATGTGCAAGATCACTGCCTTTCCAGCTGTCTCCTCCAACATCCTTCAACCTGAAGATTGATGGACAGCTCATTCACAGACTATCTGCTTCCAATCACTCACACTCACATTGACAACTCTTTTTTTTCTGCAGTTGAATGCTTACACATATAATTCCACAAATATTCCACAAACAACATTAGGTTATCGCAGTCACTTTTACTTAGAGGTGGTCAAATTTGAAAACTTGGAATTATAGAACAAGTACAAAAGGGAATATCACCATTACTTCGATTACCAGGACAAATAGTTGGTTCCGGGGCAAGCCATTTCCAGATACGAGACAGTTATACAGCACATACTGGAGTCAAAATGGAGAAGATATGTCCAAACTTGAAAAATAAATAAAAAAATACAGTCAATAATTTTCACGACTAAATTTATTTCCCTCTTATTTTAAATTCAACCATAACTTTTGTAAATATATTCACGGGAAATCTTCTTTATTTCCAATAAACTGTCCTCTAATGTAACAAACTAGCCTGAAAAAGTACAACCATTTCATTTGCTTTTGAGAAGCCACATTCTACATACATATGGTCCCATGGTAACCTTTTAGAGGCTGTGTAATTAATGGTAACATGGTTACATTTAAGCATTATATTTTGCATTAACTCCAGCAAATTTTTATTGGTTGCCATGTAATATTAGAAAATTAAAAAGTTGTGCTTCTAGAAATAAACTGAAAAGGCTGAAGTAAGGTGATGTATTTAAGCATCTTTTAACATGGATAACGCTTCATCACCCAAAGAGATAATCCTGAAGACTAAACTTCCTCTGCTCAAAACAGATCATATTCAATTTACAAATATGCTCTGAATGAAAATTATTTTACTCATGATTCCTTAAAGAAGAAATTGAAAAGGGGGTGTTGAAAAGTTTAATAACATCAGATATTGAATTGTCCAAGTTAAAATACTTGGACAGTATTTTTTAAATACCTAATTATGTTACATGAGATCATTTCTTTTAAATACATAATAAAACAAGTTTTGTTATTTTAGCCGTTTATCAAAACATATTCAACATGAAGTTATATCATCATTATAGCCTTCAAGCTCAAACTCTTGGCTTTGATTTGAGTATTCTCATTCACATTGGGGGGAAAGGTTAATGGATTTTAGCTCCTTAAAATGTATGACTCTTTTTCAAGTGAATAAAAGTAAGTGGGCAGTTAGCTCTAAAGCTGTTTCATGGGAATCATGGGTTTTCCCCCCATTAATCTGTCATTAATGAAGCAGGAATAAAGTTTGGATATGATGCCAGGTGTTTGCTTTTTTACTCTATTCCTGTGAACCAACACCATGAAGTCAAAGGAGCACTCAATGGTTAGAAAACATCCATCCTTAAGCTGGGGAAAAAAAGAAGAAATCCATCAGAGATATAATAGAGATATTAGGACTAAAACAAAAGTTTTGCACTTTTTAAAAGAAAGAGTTCACTGGTAAGCTTGGGAACTCAAACAGGTCTGGATATAGTGATGAAAAACCCCTTTTACAGTATTCACCCAAGACAAGAACACTCCGTAAAGTAGGTATATCAAACAAAGGATCACAAAGGAGAAAACCCAATGTCTGGTGAGGTCTATGTGTTCCAGATCTCAGGCAATCATCCCCTCCAAAAGCATTGAAGATAAAGCACTTGATGACAGACTTCCTAAGCAGACTGCAGTTGTTACCTTCCATCCATCTCCATACTTCACAAACAGAGCTGGAGAGGTACAACACATTTATAACATTGCTATTCCCTCAAAAGCTATGTAAAAGAGAATTAAAAGATGGCCTTTCTCAGTCAGGCAATGTTCCCATGCTGAGTGATTTGACACTTGAAGATGCTTCTGGTTTGACCTTGTCATGGTGGATATGATGTGAAGACCCAATTCCAGGGAAACAAGGCAAGAGTGTCAATGACAAAACTGACAAAACCAAACCACAAATCATAACTATATCCCTGCCCCCACCCTCTCTCAAGGGAGGGCTATTAGACTGCTTCAAATTCCAAAGAAAAGTTAAACTGCCTTACATTGAAGGGTCCTCACAAAAACTGGAAGCAGAGGAGGAGTGTCCCGCTAGGGGAACCTCTTCTAAACTGGAGCAGGAAGCAGAGGGGGAGCATCCCCTTACAGGACACCCCAGGGACAGTATCCAAAGGTGGAGGAAGAATTCCCAATCCCAGAGCCCCTTGGAAGTGCTGTTGGCCAAGCATGGCCCAATGAAAACCTTGGTAGGATCTGGCACTGGTGCGGGATGCTGCAGCGCTGTCAATGACATAGGCTGAAGTAATGCTGGAGACAATGGAAGGGCAGTTTTCATGAACCTTGCCTCTTATAGGCCCCCAAGTTAGACCAAGCAGCTTTGGTCCACGGTCCAATATGGCCCACGGAATGACAATCTTGTCATGGAGTGGTATGGCTCCCAATCTAGCTCCAGCACCATGTCCATTACTTCACTGGAGGTTATGTTCTAATAAGGCTAATCACCTGTCGTCCATGTTAGGCCAGATTGTGGTATCACAACTTGGGAGAAAAGAAGAACCCAAATCTAGACAGGAGAGGCAGGCTGGTGCAGTTATAACAGATGTATGCATTGAATGACTACTTACAGAATAACATTGAAAACCATGACAGGGGAAACATATGAGCATGTGACTAAATTTAGCTGGAGTCCTTCCTCGGTTATTGAGACATCCCCCCAAAGCCAGTAGTACAAGCCCTATGTTTTTGTAAGTGGAACAGAATGTGCATTATAAAAATCTGACTTTTTTTTGGGAATATAAAACATCTGTGTAAAGTAAAATACCAAGTCACCAACACTCATTATTACAGGAATTAGATTAGAATGCTAATCTGACATGACAAAAGTAAAATGGAAAGAAAATATCTGTTGACAATAATTATAATTTCTTCTAGTTCTAGCTGTGAAGGTATCTTTATGGACAATGAGAATTTATCTGAACTTGAATCCTCAGATATGCTTTGGGCAAAAATTTAGGACATACTGCATGCTTTTTATAACAACTATGAGTGTATGAAAGTAACTAAAGCCTAAAAAACGTTGACAGAAACACCAAATATCTGCTGACCTGGAGCAGTGGAAACTTTCAAACTAGCAAAGGGTAATATGCAAACCTGTTTGACACCCAAGAGAAAGAGAATGGGGCAAGTTTTTACTAGTCATACCTTCTAGGCAACGTTCAAGGACTTTACATGGGATATTTTACATTAGAGAGACAGGCTGGCTAAAGCGAGAAATGTCAAATACATTTGCTTTTCCTACACACATCTGCTCAAGGCTACCTGGAAGTCCCAGTGCTAAGGACACATTTGGTTCAATTGCAAAAAGTAATGATGGAAAGTGAGGCCAACTCTGATGACATGACCTAGTTGGCCCCGAGCCACTGCCAATCATGACAGACTTGCCCTTCAGTTAACAGATGACCTGCTGCTTTTTTTCCAGCTTTAATTTACATTTCTGATAGCTTAATGTTCACTGCACCACTGACCTGAATAAGCAAAGAATGAAGTGGTATCATAATTTACAGGAGGCCCATAGGACAGTCTCACATTGGAAGAAAAAAAAGTGAGACTACAACTACTCATTGCATAGGCAGCCTGCAGGTTTTACTGTGCAACACTCAATGTGCCAGAGCACCTAATTCAAATATTAAAGGATGCATTCCCAAGGGCTTGAAGGGAACAGAGTACACCTGTTGGGGCGGAATATATTCCTGAAGATTCTGCTGAATGGAAAGATTCCCAAAATGTGCAATGTGCCCAAGACATAGGGTTTATGCCCAAGACATTACCGTAGGTGAGAATAGCAAATGTCTAAAACAGAACTTTCAAAACACTTGGAGTCTGTGTGTGTGTCTGTTTGTGTGCGTGTGTGTGTGTGTGTGTATGTGTGAGCCTGGTGGTGCACACACAGGATGCAAAATCCTGCAAGCTTAGTAATGAGAAAAGCAGATGTGGTATTCAAACTTCCTCCTCTGCATTTCTTTCCACAAGTAAAGAAAATTGAGCTACATTCTGCTGGTCTATCTGAAATCATTACATTGCTTGGAAATGCATAACCCCGAATGACGTAAACACGTAGGAGATATAGAATAAACAGTCATGTTGGGAGGCTTTTCCATGCTACAGTGGTTGAACACAAGCCATAAAAAATTTACTCTAACAACTCAGCTTGTTATAAGTATGTCCAGGCCTGGGTATGAAGGGAAACTCTGCATCACTTTTGCCAGCAGCTGTACCAACTAGAAAAATGGTTTTAAAAGTTTCTTGCAAAAACTAAATAAAGAAAAATAGCTAGCATGTGTCAGGACTGTTGAGAGAACAATGATCTCCACTGGGGGAGTGTTTTTATATTACTTCAGTTGCACAGAGCTCATAGTCAGTTTGTGGTATTTATTTGGTCATCTGTTGCATGAAATGCTTATAACGTTTCCCTGTGATGTGCTGTATGAATGACTTTCAGCACAAAGACTTTAATCATCATAATGTAACCTAGTCAGTACAGTTATCAGTCACATTACTATATTAGAAACAATTCTTTGACTAAAGCAAAAAGTTCCTGAACTTTTAATCTGGTTTATCAATCTTTGAACACTTACCTTCAACTGTCTTCAATCCACAAATACATAACATGAATCCATTAAAATGCAGAAAGAGATGAGGGGGAATTTTATGCAAAGTATTCCAGTGTGGGTTTTGTCCTCCTGACTTGTTATTTTTCTCGAGTCTCCCTCCACAGAGAAAGAAAAGAAGAGAAAAGTTGCTCCAGGATTGTCCGTCCAACTTTCCCCTCCCCTCTCTGCTGCACAGTCCAACTCCCCAGCGTCTTTCTCACCCTCTCCCTGCCTGTTGTGTGTAACTTGGTTTCTTATTACTTTTCCTCTCAGCCTCTATCTCTTCCTCTTAGCCAATCGCTTTTCAACAACCCCCCCCCATTTCTCTCCCTCTATCCCTCCTTGCTTCTTTCCTTCTCTCGATGGGAGATCCCTGTATCAGACATGTGGTGACATCACCTTGTCCACAATGCAGGAAAATGAGCCTGGGGCATCTCTTTAATCTCTTCGGCAAGCTGTTCCAGGCCTTTACCCTCTCCTTACTCTGTACTCTCCACCCATCACCCCCCCCCTCTACCGTTGACCTCTCCCTCTGTGATTCATGGCATACTGGAGGGGCAGAGGACACTTACTTCCATTCCGTCTAGGTTGAAGCACTAAGACAAGAAATACAGATTACGGTGGCCCGGCTGGTGCATTATGGAGACAAATTTACTCCATTAACATTAATGAACTTACTTATCTCATTTTCCTATGATTGAAGGCCAGGTCAGCAGCTCCCATATTGCGTTGTCTATATCTATATATTGCATCCAATCTATAAAGTGGCTTTGGTTGCTGCCCTCGACCATTCAGAAACAATCTCCCTAACAGCTGCATAAATTCCACTTCTATTGTCAGTAAGTAAATAGTTCAGCAGGCAAATAAATATCACTTTGCCATCTGATATACTCTCCCTTGAATGCACCAGTATCAGTATTTACATCTTTAAGATATATATTTCCAGTTATCTGTTGAGTGCTTCCCTATTCAGCCATTATTTTTCACTTTCTTAGCTTTAATCTTCCAAAAAATCTCAGTAGCATCTATCCACCCCATGGCTGCTGTAACTCCCTTCCCCTCTTTAGTTTCCAGCAGGTTATGTTATATGATTGAATGAGTCATCTTAGTCTAAATATTATCATCACTCATGTATTTTTTTTCTGCGTAGATACAGAAAGTTGGAAAGTCTTACAGTCATAAAGAAACACTATTGCTGTTTCCCAAATTGCATACTTCCATACTTAATACTCAAAATTTTGAGTATACTACATCAAAATGAAAAAAAGTATGCATAGTACGTGAAAAATGAGTATGCAAAAGTACCCGGATGATGTACT